>JAANYP010006230.1:0-176599 GCA_020465985.1 Centrapalus pauciflorus | reverse complement strand
TAACCCAAAGAAGTGCACATTCGGAGCTACTGAGGGCCCGTTCTTGGGCCACAAGATATCCCGGGAGGGGATAAGGGCAGACCCTGGAAAAGTTAAAGCCATCTAAGAGCTAAAATCTCCTTCTTGTGTAAAGGAAGTCCAGAGCTTGAATGGGAAGTTGGCCGCTTTAAGCCGGTTCCTCTCGAAGGCAGCTGAAAGGTCCCTGCCTTTCTTCAGAACCCTAAGGGGAGAAAAAAAATTTTCTTAGGTCAGCAGAGGCAGATGAAGCTTTTCACGAAATGAAGGAGCTAGTCAGGAGCTTCCAATAATGACGGCACCTGTTCCAGGGGAGGAACTAATAATGTATTTGTCCACGAGCAGAAGCGATCGCGGCAGTTCTGATGGCGGAAAGGAAAAACAGGCAGGTTCCAGTATACTTTGTGAGCAAGGCACCGCGAGGTCCAGAAATCAACTAAGCTCCCATGGAAAAACTGGTTTTGGCATTAGTTCATGTGGCTAAGCGCATGAGGAGATATTTCCAGGATCATCATATAGTCGTACTAACCGACCAACCTCTAAGACAAATTCTGCTCAAGCCCGAGCACTCGGGGAGATTGACGAAGTGGGCAATAGAGCTGGGGGAGCATGACATCACGTTCAGGCCCAGAACCTCCTTCAAAGGCCAAGTTATTGCAGATTTTATGGTAGAACTGAATCAGGGGGAAATAAGAATTCATGATGAAGGGAAAACTGATAAGCCCTGGACCCTATTCACTGATGGTTCTTCAGGGGCAGAGGGTTCGGGAGCAGGGCTGATATTCACAGATCCGGAGGGGCAGGAATACATGTATGTTCTTCGGTTCAACTTCCGCACTTCCAATAATGAGGCAGAATACAAAACTCTGGTTGCCGGATTAAAGATGGCAAAAGAAATGAACATTCAAAGGCTAAATGTATTTGTTGACTCTCAACTGGTGGCAAATTAGGCGAACGGATCTTTTGAGGCCAGAGAACCGTCAATGCAAGCATATCTGGCCTTGGTCCAGAAGCCCATGAATAATTTTCAGGATGTACAGATCACCCAGGTCCCCAGAGGCTAGAATAAAAAAGCTGACGCATTGAGCAAATTGGCATCGTTGACCTTTGACCATCTGACTAAGGAGGTGCTGGTTGAGGTTCTACAGCAGCGAGCTACTGTTCAAGACCTAGTACAAGATATCCAGGAGGATGTTGACAACTGGATGCACCCCATTAAGGAATACTTGTCTACTGGTAAGTTGCCAGATGATCCAAGTGAAGCCAGGAAGATTAGACAAAATGCTCCCCGATACGTTCTGAACGAGGATATTCTGTATGGCAGAGGAAACTTATCACCATGGCTCAGATGCCTAGGCCCAGGTGAAGTATTGAATGTTATACAGGAGGTGCATAGAGGATCCTGTGGGGTGCACACAGGAGCCCGGACAGTGGTTGGCAAAGCTTTGCGGTTGGGCTACTACTGGCCAACTATGCTACAAGACTCAGTTAAGGAGATTAAAAAGTGCGAATCTTGTCAGATACATGCCCCGACTCCGAGACTGCCACAGAATGAACTAATCCCTATCTCGGCATCATGGCCATTTGCCAAATGGGGTATCGATATCGTGGGTCCTTTCCAGAGGCTCCAGGTCGGGTGAAATTCTTGGTGGTGGCTGTCGATTATTTCACCAAGTGGATAGAGGCCAAGGCACTGACAACAATCTCGGGGAAACGCATACGCAATTTTGTATGGGATCAGATTGTGTGCAGGTTCTATATTATTCCTTTCTTATTTTCGTTCATTTGTTAACTTGTCTATGCCAATCGAAACATGTATAGGTTCAGTATTCCCCAGTCCATGGTCACGGACAATGGAAAGCAATTTGCAAATGACCCGTTTAAGTCCTGGTGCCAGGAGCTCAAAATAAAGGAACACTTCACTTCCGTTGCACACCCGCAAGCCAATGGGCAGGTGGAGGTCGCTAACAGGGAAATTGTCAGAGGCCTTAAAAAACGACTGGGACAATACAAACACGGCTGGCTCGATGAAATGCGTAACGTCCTGTGGGGGCTTAGGACAACTCCTCAAACAAGCACAGGTGAAAAGCCTTACTGCCTGACTTATGGGGCTGAGGCGGTTCTGCTGGCAGAGATAAGTGTTCCTAGCCAGCGAATGCTTAATTTTGAGGAACAAAACAATGACGACCTGAGAAAAGAAGATCTATCTGATCATAGAGTGAAGGGAGGTGTCAAACATTCGGCAGGCCCGGGCCAAGGCGCGGATGAAAAAATATTACGACAGGTGGGTGCGAGGACGACAGCTCCGTCCTGAAGATCTAGTATTGCGAAGAAATGACGCTAGCAGGGTGGAAGACATGACCAAAATGCGCCCACATTGGGAAGGTCCTTATCGTGTTACAAAATCCTACGGGAACGGAGCGTATCAAGTTGAAACTCTTCGGGGTGAGCCAGTCCCCAGGACCTGGCACATCTCCAACCTCAAAAAATTCTATGTGTAAAGGATTTTAGTGCCAATACAATTTATGACCAAAGAATGCTCTATTTTCCTTTGATGTTATTACATGATTATGTTTAATGAGAAGGTGGTTTCCTACATTAGCATGAGCACACAGATACTATATCTCAAAACACTATCTTATCCCTTGGAGCAAACTAAAGGTGGTACTCATAAAAATCCAATCCTGTTTGAAATTTCCAGGACTTTCATATGAATGGACAGACGTTATGTCGCACGCCATATAACCCCCCGAAACGGGTAAGGGGCGATACTCACAAGAGTCCAGACCTGTCCCTACCGAAGAACAAAGTGTCGCCACACTCTGCCACAAAAGGCACGAACGATTGCTATTAATGGTATTCCCACATGGGGATAGAAATAAAATCAAACAAAGGGCAAGCATTACAGTTCAAAAGATCTTTCATTCATGAAAATGATTACCAAAAATCGGTACAATAGCTAGCATGGCAACAAGTTCATTTACAAAACATGGTTTGGTCCACTTGATCAACATTCATATGGCTGGAGCACTACCCTTGCTCCCAAACGTCCCATATGGAGCAACCTGCTTTCGCGAATCTAATACCACCTTCTGAGGCATTACAGTAGGGTTCACTTCAACTTGCAATATCTCATCTACGGATCGCTTTGAATGACCCCTAATGTCCTCCAGGTAAGCGTATGACAGGTCCTTTGCCGCCAGGATCGCCTCTTTAAAATCTTGAGCACTGGAGGGACTGAACTCCGGTTCCTTGGTTACATCCGGGACAGATTTAATCTGGGCTTTGATTTTGGATAATTGGAGGTGTTTCCCTAGCTTCAGAGCTTGCTTTTGGATTGCAGCTATAGGACCCGTATACTGGGCACTGCGGACTTGGGAGTAAAATACATGGGGGATCACCTCAGAAACTAACCTCCTCTTCTCAGTCTCTACACATGCCAACCGCTCCAACCATTCTTCTCTTTCCTTTGTAGCCTGATCCCTTCCTATGTCGACCTCACGACGCCATACATTTCGCTCCTCCAGGGCTTTACCCAAATTTTCTTTTAACTTCAGGACTTCCTCCTGAGAAATATAAACTTTGAATTCAACTCCGAAACCTCCTGAGACTTCTTTCCCATGTCATCGGACAACATTTTAATCCTTGCTTCTGCCTCTTCTCTCTTCTTAACCTCTAAATCCAGAGCCTCCCTCTGTTGAAGGACATCTTTTTCAATACCCTGTAACCGTGAAGACCTCCCCTTACGGGGCAATCCTCAGAGTCTAGGTCCCACATCATGCAACACGATATCAACCATAACTAAGATAGAGTAATTATATTGCGGAATTTCAAATTACAAGTACAAAATATTAGGATAAGTTTAATACAATTTTTAGTTCAGAATTACAATTTTCAAACTAAACTTATAAAGGGTACAATCTAATCTAATTCATGTCATCATACAATCGAATCAATCTACCCAGACCACCACAATTATCATCTGCCAATCTGTACCGAAAGTGTGTTGAGTAGTGGGCTATAGAAAAGTATAATCTTGATTCTTGAAAGACCTAAGAACTAGGTCCAGCAGGTGATTTTCCCTTATCTTTTCCTTTAAAAAGTTTAAACAACAACTATAAGCAATGCTTAGTGAGAATATATATTTTCAGATTACATGCATTTCAAGTGGATCATGGGTCTAGCGTGATATGTCTTGATTGCCGCTACAACCACTCATGATTGAGACATAGTAGTCATAGAATCAGATGATGTCCAGGCCACGCTCACGCTTTTAGTGGAAGCTATCCACTTATGTTGGGCTAGCTACCAGCGGTCATCGTGGGGGGAGCATTGGAGTAATCAATACCAAGTTCAATAGAACTGCTGACATAGCTAGGTCTAGAACAATAGACCGACAAGGCTAATCATACTAAGCTGAATCAATATTGCAAAGATACGAGCAATAATGAAAGCATAGTAATCAAGGTCATGATAGCAGTAAACTCATAACAATATTTGAAATGAACTGTAAGTAAAATGTCATGCAGAATGATAAGTCAAATAGCTATCATGATTCACAAGGAATCACTGAACCATGGTGTGCACATGTCACAATCCAGCTGAGCATGTATGAATGTCAAATAAACTATCATCAACAATGTGTCTCAACCGGAATCTAGCATGTAAAACTGAATATCTATAACTCACTGTTTCTGTTAACTTTACCAAGCAGATTAAATCTCAGGATTTTTATCTTTGATCTTTGTCTTTCTGGACTGTGTCTTTGCTTTTCAATTCTTTGACCCACTTTCAATATCTTTAATCTTTTAGTTCTATGTTCAGAAATTATCTGAACCTGTCCAGAATTTTATCATAACAAGAACATTAGCTTTTTGCTTTAACTCTTTATTTGATCTGATTCTGATAACTGTTAAACTCAATCAATCATTTTATTTGTTATTTTAAAGTATCCAAAATAGGACATCCAAATTGATCATCCGGATTCGGACCATCCGGATTGGTTCATCCGAATTGGGCATTCGGACCGGGCCGTCCGAACTGGGCCATCCGAAATGGGCACCACATCCGAATTCGGGTCATCCGAATTTGGATCACATAACTTATAAATTTCCAGATTTTGTTCTTGAGGTTTCATCTTTTATACATACGGGTTTTTCATCAAAAATTCTCTAAACAGATTTTTATTCACGTGCAACTTATAAATAAGTTATATTATCATTTTTGGGTTGTTTTTATACTATTTTCCCTATCATAAACACATTACATTACCCAAAATTGTCCAAAATTCATAGTTTTTGTCAAGAACACATATTTTTACAAAAATTGAGATTTCTACTTTATTTGGACGATTCAACCTACGATTTTTTGTTTCTATAGCTTTTAATGACTTCAATACTTGTCAAGATCAAAATATACCACCTAAGATTAACTGGATTTAATAAATCAGAGTGTAAACCAATAATCTAGTATTGAATCAAAGTCCAATTAAGAAGTTTGCGGAATAACACTTCATTGTTTTAAGAAAACTTTCAGAATGAATAACACATAAATATAATCAAAATCAAATATTTTGTATTGCTAAACTCACTGATTACAATCACCTCTAATCTGTTTGATTAGACGAAGAACACAGACTGTTCTTAGGGTTTTACAACCTTAGAGGCTTGAGAAACTTTATCAGACAACAATTACAATTGAATCAAAAAATTACAGAACTTGCACGTACAGACTTACAATAGAAATACCTAGTGTATCTATATATATAGGCTTCTGATTTGTTTCCTTGATGAACTCTGATTTTTTTGATAGTAGATATGCTTGGAAGATATTCAAATTTTGAAATATAAATCATTTCCTGAATTTCAGCACTTTCTGTTGTTAATCTGTTGAGCAACTTGAACTTTTAACTCTGGCAGCTTGAACTTTTGAACTAGCAGCTCGAACTTATTTAACTAGCAGCTTGAACTTTGTAATTACACAGGTATACTACTAACAGTCTGAGAAATCTAACTAACAGCTTGACATACTTAGAATATTTCCCAACAATCTCCCCCTAAGTTTAATTCTTTACACAAGAGTACTTTAAGTTTCTATACAAATAAGGAAATAAAACAAAGTAAAACTGTTATTTACAAACTAAGGCATCCAAAAACTAACAATTGTGAAAGTTTCTGCCTTATAGCCTTTATGAAATCTCTCTTCAACTCCTCCTTATCACAATTAATTTTCATTGAGCTCATTTGGAGTAGCCAAGCCTTTGGCAGATTGAGAATTTCAAAATTGTAGAACCTACTGGATCCGTCTGCAAGCTTGAGTCTATATATCATTGATTTGGCATATAAATCAACCTGTACAATCTTCATATCCTTGGCAGCTTCTATATCTACTCTGGTAGACTCTGGATCAAAAATGCTTCTAAGATCTTTTACATTTCGTTGAACCCAAACACATTGAGATCTTGAATGACTGGCAGTTCCAATATGATGCATTCTTGTCAGCTATCTCTAGTTAGTCTTTATGCCAGATGAACTAGGCTTTTAAATTCTTCTTCTGGATAAACCTCTCTTTTGATTACAAAATGATAGTCTAAATCAATGTCATCCATTGATTTAGCATACCAGTAAGTAATAGGAGGTTTAGAGAAGTCATACTGATCCAGGACTTTTTCAAATTCCATCGCCTTTTGCAACTGATGGTCAAACAGCACTCTCTTAACCTGATCAAACTTTGCTTGTTGAATGACTTCAGAAGGAGGATCATTAGCAACAGTTTGAACTGGTTCTTGTGGACCTTGGACTTGTTGGGAGGCAGTGGATGCTTTTTCTTTCTCCTTTTCTTCGTCATATAGAGCCTGAAGCTTTTCGGTTGACCATGACTGAGCAATTACTCTTGATATTCCAGCTGTAGCAGAGAAATTTACCAAAAATTTTCTATGTTCTGCCTTTGAAGGCCCTGTTGTCCTTCTCCACTTCTTTTGATTTACCTTGACCACAAACCCTCCTAGATAATCACCTAGGGTTTCATCGTCTCTCATTGGTTCATGGGGTTGCTGCTCTAAGATTTCATCCACTTCTGCTACTAATTTCCTTGCCAGTTCAGCATCATGGGCAACTTGTGCTTCTTTAGAAGAGAATTTGATCTTTGGAGACTCAATCAAAATACCTTTGCCCTTGTCTCTAGAAGCTGATGCTGTGGGTTGGACTGTTGTGACAGGAGCTTGAGAACCTTCTCGGATGACAACTTCGCTTGTCCTGGTGAGAGCAGCTTGAGTTTCTAGACTAACAGCTTGAGAAGCTGTTGCGATTGTTAGCCTAGAAACTGAAACTGTTGGAGGGGAAGTTGAAGTTGTTTGGACTGGATGAGGGATCTCCTGATTCTCCCCCTTTTTGGATGCATTGGTTTGGCCAGGTGGACCAAAAACCTTTGCAAGCAGGGTTCGAATCTAGCCAAATCACTTAAACACCTAAGTGATGAAACATATGTTTTCACTTATGTTTGAGTTAATCTATGAACTTTATGTTTGAACTTCTTCTAATACGTTACATCAAGTTCAAACACACAATCAATAACAGTCAAACATATATAAACATATATATCAAAACACTCGTTAACTCTCAATACTCTGAATATTACTTAAACCAAAATGTTAGATCGATTAGACTGCTATCGTCACACAACGTGTACCAACAGACTCCCCCTTGACGATAGCTTCTAATTATTTACATAAAGTTCAAGTACTAGAACTATATATACTACTGCCTGCATATAATCCAGCATCTATACAAACTTTAACTACCTTCTGGAACTTCCTGGCTTCAGATCTCCATGATTCAGTAAAGAAGATAGGCTGATCATGTAGCTTCTTCAGGTCGTCCTTTGATAGATTTATCAAATGCAATGGATCATATACCTTCAAAATGACCTTCTCGTCTTGATCCTCCATGATGGCTTCAGCAGTGTCAATCTCGAGGTACCACCATTTCATGTTGCTCAAAATATTTTGTGGCATCGACTTCATTGGAACCTTTTTCAGACATTTGACTGGCTTGTAAATCATTCTGGCCCAAGGTCTTCCAGTATGAGGATCTATCCTTGATCCATCCTCGACCCTTTTGCCTGATCTCGGCTTAAGCCTCTCAAACTTTCCTAAACGACCCTCTTTTCTTATTATTCTTGCCATGACTTCAGCGTACGGGTCTTCGCCTATATTAATCAGTTCCTTCCATGCTAGTTCCTTAACTTCAATCTTGGGCAGTGAGTTGAACGCTTTCAGTGTCCGCCTCATGTATTGAAGGCCATCTCTTCTTTTCAAAATAAACAGCTGCAGTTCTCTGTTAAAGAACCAGCTAATAATCCCTCCTGAGAAGTTTACAGCACCCGGATGTCTCATCTTCTTTTTCATCTTCAGCTGATCTTTCTTTTCTTCCTTCTTAAACCAAAGATTTATCAATTCAGCTCTAGATGGCTCTTTCTCAGCCTCTTCAAGTTCTTTGTCTTCAACTGAGGCTACCTTGATGTAGTCTATATCAATCACATTATGGTTTTGGCCCTCATACAGTTCCGTGACAGGTTGTGAATTGATTATGACCTCATTGACATGATCGTCCTCGTCATCTAACACTTCATCATCTGATTTCCAGTCAACGACGTCCTCTGGAATGAATTCACCTTCTTCCAACTCTTCGACGTCATCTTCAAAATCAAATTCCATAAGCTCTTCCTCAATGTCTTTCAGTGCATCTATCATGTCACTATCTAAAACCCTTGAAGAACCTGCTTCTCCTCCTGCTCCTCCTACTTCTCCTCCTAGACTAGGCTCCCCCTCAGATTGAGCAGTCTGAGCAGCAGAAAAATCTACTGGCTCATCCTGTCTATTAGGGCTGGGATCATCGCCTTGATTATCTTCATCATCCTCATCTCTTGGCCTTTGTACATTCGGATCTTGGCACGATGTCTCCCCCTGAGCCTGTATATTTTTCATTAACTGCTCGATTAGGGAGCGCATCGCCCTTAACTCTTCGGCCTGATCGCAGACGAACGTCTTCAGCTCAACGTTCTCTTCCTGGATTTTTTCTACCGTCTTCTTCAATTCAGCATTTTCATTATCTAGATTTGCATTATGTGCCTGAATTTCACCCATTGCCTGTGTTAGGCTCAGGATTTGAACGTGTTGGAAGTCCACGCGAGCTTTGAGCTGCATAAACCTCTGTTTGTCAGTGTAGGCGGCCGAGGTAGATGGAATGGACTGAATAGGAGAAGGGATGAATGGTGGTGGAATATATGGCTCATGTTGAGGTGGTGGTGATGGTGGAGCGGTGGCTTGTGGTTCTTGAGTTTGAGGTTGAGGTTGTTGTGCATCGGACGCTGAGAATGTCCCTTGCATAAACTTGTGACGCTTGGCCCGCTGCCTAGTCACCAAGGGAGCAACTTCCTCTTCTTCGAAGTCCGATTCTTCAGATTCCCTTGCTACTCTCCTTCTCGAGGCCTCTTCATTGATAACTACGACTCTCGAGCCATAAGTTTCTATGCGAAAATGAGAGTCAGTAGCTTCAGACTCAGGAGCTTCAACTTCAATCTCCTCCATATCTTCCGACTCTGATTCAGATGATGTCAAACCTTTATCATCCCTCTCTGGCTCATACTCTTCCACATCTCTAAAAACATCTTCTTCTCCTTCTGGTGGACTGAGCAATTCACCAACTAATGTTGCAGCCACATCTTCGTTTGCATGAGGCCCTGCCTCCCAAATTTCATTAAGCGTCTCGCATAGCTGTTCAGCTTCGCTCGGAACATTTGAGGGCCCGGCTTCTTGAACATTTGAGGGCCCGGCTTCTTGAACATTTGGTTGCTGACTTGTCGAAGGCCTTGATGCCTGAATTTGACTCGCTGATGGTCTTTGACGGCGTCTTTGAGCTCGCGGCTGCTGTTGTTGTTGACGTTGTTGTGGTTGTTGTTGCGGTTGAAATTCAACGACCCCTGCCCAGTTGGCATTATCTGGGGCTTGAAACTCCCTATCCAAAATTGCTCCAAACAGTGGACGCTCAACAGGAACAGCTAACCTTCCTCGGTGTGAGGAACAATCAGCGAAAATCCTTTTGTCCAAGATGGCAACACTTTGAAAGTCATTTGACAGCGGCAAGTTCGGCAAGAAGTGCCTTATCAACATCATAATGAACCTTGGATAGAGCAAAAACTGTTGATTCTCGGGAGCGGATATCTGATGAACAAATTCCGAAAAGATCATCTCCGAAAAACTATATGGGCGTTTATACACCATAGCGACGATCCCCGACTGAATTTTCGCCACAATATAGTCGAACCCTGCTTTCTTTGCAGCAAAGCACACCATAAACACATGTGCCAGAAACCTCCACTGCCCGATCAACCCACTCTTAAAATAAGATAAAAAGTGAAATCCAAATAATTTATAAAAAAACTAAAAATTAGAAAGCAATGTTCCTAAAACAAAATCAAAAGAAAGAGAGTTAATTAATCTAGCAATTTCAGACCGTTCTCAAAATCACCGTTTCCCCGGCAACGGCGCCAAAAACTAGGTGTCTATTTTACTAAACACATATTTTATAATAAAAAATGGAACTAATCCAAACTAAAACTAATAGACAATAGGCAAGTGTAACCTATCGTATAGTAGAATAGTTTAGGTAAGAACCGAGTATCGATCTCAGGGAAACGATGTAGAATGATGATAATAAGTCTTTGGTTATAATTAATCATGGACAATAAGTAGTTGATTCTAAATAACTATTATAATGAAACAAATGAACTAGCGTAGACTATGAAGCAGAACAAACAAAAGCAGTGGACAATTTAGTGTCAAAACATTGCATTCACTTAGAATCAATCCCCCTAGTCTCGATGATAGCATTTAAGCCCGATATTGAATTTTACTCATGTGATTCTTAAGCCAATTAAACTTCCTGGTCAGGTTATTTAACTTTATGATTATTGGAAAGACACGTGAAGTTCTTCACTATATCCACCTCAAAACATGCAATTAAAACACAACCACTTTGATTATTGAAGTTATTTGATTAAGAATAATCCAAGTTACGCAAGATGGTTCATCTCAATGTAACTTCACTTGTAAAGTCATAAACTTGAAAAACCAAAACAACTTCTTTTTACCGGTTCCGGTTTCAAGAAACGATTAACTGGTAAAACAATTAGTCGAAATAAATATTCAAAACAAAAGGCTTTCGCCACAAATTGAATTGACTATCTATTGAATATTAATGAAATCCCAAGTTTTTACCAAACAAATGTAACCAAATAAAACAATGAAATCAAAATAATGATTCAATCCAATAACGTTATCATCTAAACTAGGGTTCAATCATCTAAGTAAATGCAAAAGAAAATCACCCCATGGTTAGGGTTACCATCATCTCAATCAAAATACTAACAAAAGAATCCATGAAAGATACCAAACCAATGTTAGAATGATGAATGGAGAAGTCGGATTCGTAAGATTCTTCAATTGTTCTTCACAAAAATCGTATCTTGATGCTTGGAATCGTCCTCTTCCCTTTGCGTTGCTCTCTTCCTTCCTTTCTTCCCAGCCGTCGCCTCCTCCTATCCAAGCTAGGGTTTTTTTTCCTCCAAGCTAGGGTTTTATTCTCCTCCTCTTTCCTTTTCTGCGTGCGGCGCTCCACTTGGCAATCCATGGCCATGTTTTCTTTTTTGCAGTGGTGCTTTTATCTTCAAATCCATGGCCATGGATTTTCATTCATGTATCAGCGGCACGATCTCTCTTCAAATCCATGGCCTATCTAAATTCCATGGCCATGGAATGTTCTTCTTTGTATCCAATAGTTTGATAGTTTATCAATAAATCTTGACATTGCATCATTCGTTTTCCTTAATTCGCAAATGTCTGCTACAAACCTTCGGAAACAAAATTATTTCATTTCAGTATCGAATTTGAAAGTTTAGCTATCAAAACACACTTAAATGAGGGAGATATGCCAAGAAAAATATGTATAAAATCAACAACATCAAATATCCCCACACTTAAGCTTTGCTTGTCCTCAAGCAAAATCTCTCTAAAAGTAATTACCTCAATTAGGCCTTGCTTTACAAAACAATAGTTCTCTGGGACATTATCTTGAACGAATGATATTAATACTTTTGTAAGTAAAACTATCGAATGCAAACCAAACAAGAAATTCACATGATGCTAGATCATAGATATTTAGCATTCATGAAAGTCGCTTTTGAATTAGTCTACATAACCAAAGCACCTCACAATAGGATTCTCTCAAACACTCGAATGTGTATCAGGGTTTCTTTTCAAGACAAATTCACTCAAGCCAAGTCGTGGAACATGCTGCTACTATCAAATCTCCACCACTAAACATGAGAATGAGGCAAAATGAAGGTCTTTCACAGGGTTGTAACGGAGCTATGGGTAAAAGGTAGGATACAAAGGATAAACTGTGTGAAATAGTCCTAAATCCGACACTTTAAAGCACGAGCTGTTAGCTAAAGAAAAACCTTAATCACAACTTGACCAATTACAATAGAAAGAACTCTAGAAAAGGAATAAATACAAAGGAGAAACAAAGATAAAACTATACCCCTTTTTTTTTTCTTTTTTTTTTCTTTTTTTTTTGTTTTCTTTTTTCTTTTTTCTTTTTTTCACTTTTTTGTTTTTTTGCTTTTTTTTTTCTTTTGACTATGAACTTGAGAATCTAAATACTAAACATAATTACATAAAACTCAAAAACTAAAAGAAAATAAAATTTTAACTAAACAGCTGGAATTTAGATCGGATCAAGACTAAAGGTGACGAGAGCCAAACGGATTGAAAAGGTTAACAACATGGGTTATAACTGAAATGAAAAGGTTTAAGCTCAAAAGGGGTAACTAAGGTAAAAACACACATCATTTTGCATGCTTAGAAGGTGGGAAAAATGAAACGGTAACTAAATGGCTCAATCCTAATTTGCCTTCATTATAAATGCAACATTTTCAGTAATGTGGTCTCGAAATGCATTACATAAGCAAGTTCTGAAGTAAACAAGTACCACCGGCACACTCAACAAAAGAAAACACAAGCATTAAAAATGAATGCTATTCTTGGCTCAAATCCTCACGAATGATATAGGCTAAAATGTGCAAGGGTCATGCAAACATATCCAAGAACCAAATCCATGAAGTAAAGTATCTCGCCTAAATCATGCAAATCTACTCAATTAAGTTTACATTCTCATGAAGTACTTAGGCAAGCAATAACACCAATGTTCTCGAAAGTGTAAAGAGAATGCCACAAAAATAGGACTTTTAGGCCAAATTGAGAATAGTTACATCACATTTAGAAAAATGTCACCCTTAAACAAAACATGCTTAAATGGTCATACCCCTTCCCCACACTTAGAATTGGACATTGTCCTCAATGTTCAAAAGATAGTAAGGTGCAGTGGTGGAAGTGTAAGCAAAAGAGATGAACAGAATGACTCCCCTGAAGTATGGAACGTGGACCGACATGAGCACCAAGAAGTATGCACAATAAGCCTCTCGTATGTCCACTAGCACCTGATTGAGAGAAAACAATGGTGAAAATCAAGTGGAGAGTGAGATATGAGAAGAGGGAAGAAGGGCTAAGAGCCGCCGCTTAGAAACAAGAAATCCATGGCCATGTATTTCAGAAATCCATGGCCATGTATTTCAGAAATCCATGGCCATGTATTTCGTTTTCTCGCTTCCGTAACAATAAGCCATGGGCCTCTTAGAAAAACAAATCCATGGTCATGTTTTTTTTTTTAAATCGCCGCTTCCGTGACAAGCCATGGATTTTGGAATCCATGGCCATGTATTTAACCCTAGGACGCTTCCGAAAAGGGACAATGTATTTTTTAGAAAACATGGCCGTGGAACTTACTGGAATTTTACGATATATGATGAGACCGTGGATTTAGAAATCCATGGCCATAAAACTCACTGTTATAAATCCTTCTAATAGTTGGCCATGGATTCTAAATAAACATGACCATGGATTTACAACTTTCTCATTCTCCAAGAGATTGACAGAAAACAAGACAAAATTAACTACAAAATCCTAATTAATAAACCAAACAAAACAAATAAAAAATTGATAACTATTCAATCTACGGGTTGCCTCCCGAAAGCGCTTGTTTATAAGGTCTCTAGCTTGACCTTATTCCACTCATTTTTATTTTCAAAGGAATGAAAAGGATGTAAGGCTTACCTTTGGATAAAGTACGAAAAATGGACTTTGACGAATTAAGTTTGCACTCCTTACCCTTCTTGCATCCATTAATGTGTGTATGTTCATGTTTTAATCTTGTTGAATTACGTTTACCATCTTTAATGACATCACGACCTTTTGGTCTTTTCCTTCGCTTTCGAGTATGCCTAAATTGTTTTCCTTTCATGGGTGGCTTCGAGTTATCCTCCTCACTCTGTTGATTCGAACAAATTATTGCAACACTCTCTACCTGCATATCCATAACATCCACCAAACGATTAGTACATTCAGAATCAGATGAGGATTTCATAGTATTAACAATAGCATATGAGTTTCCATCAAATAAATTAAAATCAACTCCCTCATCATCAACAAGGGTAGACTCGTTGACTCCCAAAAGTCTTGCAAGCTCTTCTAAATCCTTTTCGGGATTGAACTCGTCTTCCATCATATCGTTGATCTTTAAATAAGAGACTTGTGAGGTATCTTGTGAGATTGAGGAATGTACTTGGCCAGTTGTTATCTCTGATGTATTGGTGATCGGTTGTATAAGTTGAAAAGTTTCATCATAAACAGACTCAACATCTTCGTCCGAATCACTAACATCGTATGTATATATGTGAGCATTCCCCTCAACTTGTATCTCCTCCTCTCGTATACCTGAACTACTTCTTGATGGTCCTTCGATAATTAATTTGACCAATTGTACCATTTGGCATTCAAGATTCTCCATTGTAGATTGTTGATCACAAAGACACATATCAATTTGGCTTTGCCTTGCCTCTTGACTCGCAATATGATTCATCATTAGTTCAGTGAAGCTCATACTTATCTCAGGTTCATCTTGGGAAGAAGTTAGGCAAGAATATTGAATATCTTGACTCTGGAAATATTGAATGTCAGGTTGGTATGGGGTTTGATATTCGAGCTGATGATGGCTTTTGGAAGAGAGTAGATTGAGCAAGTAATCACAACAATCGTCATAGGAGGATTGAGAGGTCTCAGGCATGTAAGAACCTAAACAATGGCTAAAATGAGGATCTCCATACGACAACATACCATGTTCTTCATAATTGATCTCCCCTTGACAATAACTTGCTTCATAGCCATCATACATCTTAATACCATTATACATTCTGCACAAAAATATAAAAAGCCAAACAAAGTAGAAGAGAAGGAAAAAAAAAAAAGAGAAAATAAACTATGATAAACCAAAAAGAAAATGAAGTAAGGATTCAATGCAACTGCAAAGATTCCCCACACTTAATTTGTTTAACTAAAATAAAATAAGATAAAAAGTGAAATCCAAATAATTTATAAAAAAACTAAAAATTAGAAAGCAATGTTCCTAAAACAAAATCAAAAGAAAGAGAGTTAATTAATCTAGCAATTTCAGACCGTTCTCAAAATCACCGTTTCCCCGGCAACGGCGCCAAAAACTTGGTGTCTATTTTACTAAACACATATTTTATAATAAAAAATGGAACTAATCCAAACTAAAACTAATAGACAATAGGCAAGTGTAACCTATCGTATAGTAGAATAGTTTAGGTAAGAACCGAGTATCGATCTCAGGGAAACGATGTAGAATGATGATAATAAGTCTTTGGTTACTAATTAATCATGGACAATAAGTAGTTGATTCTAAATAACTATTATAATGAAACAAATGAACTAGCTTAGACTATGAAGCAGAACAAACAAAAGCAGTGGACAATTTAGTGTCAAAACATTGCATTCACTTAGAATCAATCCCCCTAGTCTCGATGATAGCATTTAAGCCCGATATTGAATTTTACTCATGTGATTCTTAAGCCAATTAAACTTCCTGGTCAGGTTATTTAACTTTATGATTATTGGAAAGACACGTGAAGTTCTTCACTATATCCACCTCAAAACATGCAATTAAAACACAACCACTTTGATTATTGAAGTTATTTGATTAAGAATAATCCAAGTTACGCAAGATGGTTCATCTCAATGTAACTTCACTTGTAAAGTCATAAACTTGAAAAACCATAACAACTTCTTTTTACCGGTTCCGGTTTCAAGAAACGATTAACTGGTAAAACAATTAGTCGAAATAAATATTCAAAACAAAAGGCTTTCGCCACAAATTGAATTGACTATCTATTGAATATTAATGAAATCCCAAGTTTTTACCAAACAAATGTAACCAAATAAAACAATGAAATCAAAATAATGATTCAATCCAATAACGTTATCATCTAAACTAGGGTTCAATCATCTAAGTAAATGCAAAAGAAAATCACCCCATGGTTAGGGTTACCATCATCTCAATCAAAATACTAACAAAAGAATCCATGAAAGATACCAAACCAATGTTAGAATGATGAATGGAGAAGTCGGATTCGTAAGATTCTTCAATTGTTCTTCACAAAAATCGTATCTTGATGCTTGGAATCGTCCTCTTCCCTTTGCGTTGCTCTCTTCCTTCCTTTCTTCCCAGCCGTCGCCTCCTCCTATCCAAGCTAGGGTTTTTTTTCCTCCAAGCTAGGGTTTTATTCTCCTCCTCTTTCCTTTTCTGCGTGCGGCGCTCCACTTGGCAATCCATGGCCATGTTTTCTTTTTTGCAGTGGTGCTTTTATCTTCAAATCCATGGCCATGGATTTTCATTCATGTATCAGCGGCACGATCTCTCTTCAAATCCATGGCCTATCTAAATTCCATGGCCATGGAATGTTCTTCTTTGTATCCAATAGTTTGATAGTTTATCAATAAATCTTGACATTGCATCATTCGTTTTCCTTAATTCGCAAATGTCTGCTACAAACCTTCGGAAACAAAATTATTTCATTTCAGTATCGAATTTGAAAGTTTAGCTATCAAAACACACTTAAATGAGGGAGATATGCCAAGAAAAATATGTATAAAATCAACAACATCAGGCGTTTATACACCATAGCGACGATCCCCGACTGAATTTTTGCCACAATATAGTCGAACCCTGCTTTCTTCGCAGCAAAGCACACCATAAACACATGTGCCAGAAACCTCCACTGCCCGATCAACCCACTCTTCATATATGACACTTTCGTCACATCGAGGCTGTACCCCATTCTTTGAAAGGCTGCTTGCCTTATACTTAAAGGAAATTCTATTGGACCAGCTTCTTCTTCCTGAGTGCCCAGCTGCAGCACTTGACGAAGCATATCAGCCGAAAATACCAATGGCTCTGTCCTTCAATGCGAGTGCGTAGAACTGTCGGAGTGACCGAGCAGTCTACCTGCAAATGATCGTAAAATTGACGAATGTAGGGTAACACAAGCTGCACATTATGCCACAGTGCATATCCGATCCTTGATTCAACGAGAAAATCCAGTACTTGACGGAATCCCTGCGCCTCAGGGAGATTCAGGTCTGGATGTAGCACCATATTGTGCTTAGGAATAAACGCTCGAATAGCCAATTCTGCACAATAAACAGAATCATTAGATTCATTAAAATCAATAAACTTGTTTAAATTTAAATCTGTTTTATTTTGAACTTGTCTAAGTACAAAATCCAACACAATTAAATTTCTACAAGTTTAGTAACATTTAAATGAAATAGTGCAAATAAACAATAGATTCGAAAGTAACAGATTCGAAGTGTCCCTATTCGAGTGTAATGGACAGATTCGAAGTGTCCCTATTCGAGTGTAATGGTCAGATTCGAAGGTCATGGTCATCTCGAATCTAATGACAGATTCGAGAAACCCATGAACAGATTCGAAACCCATGAACAGATTCGAACGGCCGTATTCATTCAAGGACCAAATCTCTTGATTTTAACCTTTATGGACTTAGAAAGTTACATTCATTAGTCCTACTAGTTACTAATCACAGAAATATGCCTTTAATTTGATTGTTTATCGGCCCAAATTTTGTAATTTTGTAAAGACCCTATTTTGACCCTTAAACCTTCAAAATTCGATGATTTTGCCTAAAAGTGTGTATAATACTACATAAATCTTGTACAATCATGGTGATTATACCTAGGTACAGTAGTAGAATCGAACACACAAGCTTTAAACTCGATGAAATGTCGTTTAGGAGAAAAGCGATAGATTCGAAGATAGATTCGAAATCGCTGAATATAGATTCGAGGAATAGATTCGAAAACAGTAAGTCTTAAATGACTTCACTGTTGACCTATATATACTACCAACCTTCGAGTCTAAGTCCTTTAGTCGAATCTACTGACAGATTCGAAGTCTTACCACTTCGAGTCTGTCCTAGATTCGAAACCACCAAACACTTAGAAAAATTTCGAAAATTTTGAAATAACTTCAACTTTTCCAACTTTTTTCTACGGTATCGTGTAACCAGATAAACTATGCCAACTCTTTTACCCTAAACACAGATATTTCACGCAATGTTTATTTTATCCAACTTTGAATGCACCCTCAGTAATTTTTGACCTTTTACCTAAGTAAAAATTTAAACTAAAATAAAATAAAATAAAATAAAATAAACTAAGGTAAAATAAAATAAAATAAAATAAATTTTTAACCAAAAATTTAATCTAGACTTAAGCTATACTATTAAAATTTACAACCTAAGCTAAATAGTAACTAAAATATTTTTGATGAGAATAGTCTAAGAAAGGTTCAATCAGATAGCGATGTCTGATACTTTACTTTTAGTATGTAAACTTTCACACTTAGGAATTTTTATTCCTTTGATTATTTGTCGTGACATACCTATTTAGCCGATTGTTGGTATTTTACCCCGTTAAACACTCTACGTTTCGGAACATCTCTTGGCATTTTTATTTATCAGGAAATTATCTTACGTGACTCAGACATAGACATACTTTTATGATCAAGGCACACAGACAAAGATTCTAACTTGTTGGTATTTGCAAACTTTCTTTAAAAGACAAACATCGGACACAGGTCTGTATTTTCATACAACAAAGTGTCTTAGTTCGACTTAAGGATTATTTTTAAAGTTAGCAGACAGTGGTGACAGGTCTGTACTGACGTACAACAAAGCGTCATATCTACTAACCCGAATCTAAACAGAGACAACAGGCCTGTACTTACGTACAACAGAGTTGCATGTTTTCGACTCTCAATGTTATATGATATTTCTATTCTATCCATTTTAAGATGTATTTGATGTTGCCATACATCCCCAGAAAGTTTGCATACCTCATTTAGACTCAAAGTTTGTATCTCTTGTACATAAAAATTAAGACCGATTGGTCGTACATCTAAGTTAGTGACACGCTTGACTTTTTCTTTTTATTAGCCTTGAGATTCCCTATATGTATTATGCCTATCAACACATCAAACTAAATAAAGTATAACACTTAGAATTTAGTTGCATTATGTGTGAAAGCCTAAACACTTAGAGTTTGTAACGACTGTGCTAATTTTCGTCACTTTGAATCTATGTATCTAAGACTTAACTCCTTTTCTGATATTCTCTTTTTTTTTTTGTATTTTTATGATTATCTCTCTTTTTTCTTTTGTTTTTCATATGAAATAGCTAATCTACTAACTTACTAAAACTAGAAACTTACTAAAAATAGAAATTTACTAAAAATAGAAACTTTCCTAATTTAGCAGACTACAGAAAAGAAAGAGAAACTACGACTTATAAAAGAAAATAAGCTACTACTACTAAGGCCAAATTACTCTGGGTTGCGCATTCCATTCAGTTGAATTAAATACTCAAACAGTGACTTATCAAACGCTTTGGTAAATAAATCTGCATTATTATCTTCTGTTGCCACTTTTACCAGTTTGATTAAGTTCTTTTCAGCACAATCACGAATAAAGTGATGTCTTATGTCTATGTGCTTTGTTTTATTATGTTTAACTGGATTATTAGTTATAGCAATTGTAGATTGATTGTCTATCCTAATTGGAGTTTGAGTGTAAGCCAAACCGTAATCCCGCAATTGTTGTTGTATCCACAGAACCTGTGAGCAGCAACTACCAGCAGCAACATACTCGGCCTCGCACGTTGACACGGCTACCGAAGTTTGTTTCTTGCATTGCCAAGATACCAGTCTCCCTCCTAGGAATTGACAACCTCTAGTTGTTGATTTGCGCGTCAAGCTGCATCCTCCGTAGTCAGAATCAGTGAACGCCTCCAACTCTAGATCTCCCTCCGCGTGATACCAAAGTCCCAGCTTCGGTTTCGACTTGAGGTATCGTAGAATCCGCTTCACAGCTTTCATATGCATCTCCTTCGGATTCGCTTGAAACCTAGCACAAATACAAACAGCAAACATAATATCAGGTCTTGAAGCAGTTAAATACATAAGTGATCCAATCATGGCCCGATATAAAGTCGGATCCACATCGGTATCACTTTCAGTACCCGGCCCGAGATTATGATTCACTTGAATCGGCGTGCTGAAATGGGCAGTCAACTTTGTTCCTTCCATCCCGAAACGTTCTAATATGTCATAGACATACTTAGTCTGATGGATAAACATCCCTTCCTTCTTTTGGTCAACTTGTAACCCTAAAAAGAAATTCAACTCCCCCATAGCACTCATCTCGAACTTAGACTTCATCACCTTCTCGAAATCTTTGCACATCTGTTCGTCTGATGATCCAAAGATGATATCATCGACGTACACTTGTACCAAGATAAAGTCTTCACCCTTCCTCTTAACAAACAGAGTACTATCTATCCTAACCCTTTCAAAACCGTTTTCTAAAAGATGGTTGGATAGAGTCTCATACCACGCGCTAGGTGCCTGATGCAATCCATATAGAGCCTTATCTAAGCGATAAACTCTATCAGGATATTTTGGATCTGTAAATCCGGGCGGTTGTTCTACATACACCAACTCCTTCACTTTCCCGTACAGGAAAGCACTCTTAACATCCAATTGATATACCTTAAAGCCCTTGAAGGAGGCAAAAGCTAGAAACAACCTAATGGCTTCCAGCCTTGCTACTGGTGCAAATACCTCGTTGTAATCGATTCCCTCCTCTTGGTTGAAACCCTTTACAACTAGCCTAGCCTTGTTGCGCGTGACTATACCCCGATCGTCCCTTTTGCACTTAAAAACCCATTTGGTTCCTATGGCAACTTCCCCTCGAGGTAATGGAACTAACTCCCACACTTCTAGTTTCCTAAATTGTGAAAGCTCTTCCTGCATCGCTTCAACCCAGGAGTTATCCTTAAGTGCCATTTGCACATTTTTGGGCTCTACTTGCGATATGAAACATGAATATAGACATGTGTGATATGCCTCGGAGTCGTTTATCATCGACAACAACACAGTGTTGTTATTTACACTACTCCGAGTCCTCACACCCTCGTTAGGATTTTCTATGATGCTTTCTAATGGATGGTTCTTGTTAATCCTAGAGGTCTCTATTTCATCAACCCTTAGATTATCTCCTAAGTTAGATCCTATTTCACCTAATGGGGGAACAGGCTCAGCTTCTATAGTTTCCTCCTCACGGACGTTTTCCTCATAGTTAGAACTTGATGCTTGAGTCTGATTCTCAGTGTTAGGTGCCTCTTGATCAGCAACTTCTGGAGATCCATCTACTGTCGCAGTAGGCTCGGATGTAGATTCGAATGTGGTCCTTGGAAAAATATGGCCATCGTCATTCAGGTGCAACGTCGCCATGTCTTTTTCGATTGTACCTGTAGTATCATCCAAAGAAATGTTAAATGACTCAAACAATTTATCATAGTCAAATAACCATTCCGGACCAGTTTGGGGTTCATGTGTATAACTTGTGACTTCAATATTATACACAATCTCCACAGTACCACTCGTTTTGTTAAAAACCCGTTTGTTTGGTGAGTTCGGCACATAACCTAGGAAGTATCCTTCGTCAGCCTTTTCACCAAACTTCGGTTGATGTTTTGTTCGTAAAAGTGTGCATGGTACTCCAAATGGTTCGAATCCAGTTAAGTTAGGTGGCCGTTTATTCAAAATTTCATAGCATGTTTTGTTCAAAGATTTGGCTGTAAGGACTCTATTTAAAACATGGCACGCGATATTCACTGCCTCCCCCCAAAACATGGTAGGAAGCTTTGAATCCGAAAGCATAGTCCTTGCAGCTTCAATCAATGTTCTATTTTTACGTTCGGCCACCCCATTCTGTTGTGGTTCATATGGTGCACTGAATTGATGCATTATGCCCTTTGATAGGCAATATACACCAATTACAGAGTTTTTAAATTCAGTCTCATTATCACTACGAATATGTTTAACCCTTGTTCCGTAGGAGTTCTCCACTTGGTCTAAGAACCCGATGAGCTTTGCAGCCGTCTCGTCCTTCGTACCTAAAAAGAAAACCCATGAAAACCGTGAGTAATCGTCAGTGATAACTAAGCAAAACCAACTACCTCCTATACTCCTTTTGTTGATAGGTCCGAAAAGGTCCATATGCAACAAATCGAATGTTGAGGATATCGAGTTCTGCTTCTTGGATTTGTGTGTCTTTTTATGCTGTTTGCCCTTCATGCACGGTAGACACTTGTCCTCGAACTGAAAACTTTTCAATGGCACACCCTGCACCAGTCCATTCTTTGTTATGTAATTCATCTTCCTAAGGTGCAGGTGAGCCATGCGTCTGTGCCACAGTACTGATTCCGTCTCTGAAGCTTTGGATAGTAGACAGATTGGACCCATCGAAGTATCCGGCTTGTTCATATCAAGCATGTACAAGTCATTCTTCCTTGGAGCCCGCATCAATATCCGATCTTCAGGTATCTTGAATCCCGGCTTTAGCACTAACGCCTCAGTGTCAGTAAATAACACCGAGTTCTTCTTATCACAGATTTGAGATACACTAATGAGATTATGAACCAGTTTATCAACGTGATAAACTTGATCCAATGTAATCGTCCCATTAGTGACTTCTCCAGTTCCAGTGATATTTCCTCCTTTGTTACCGGCGAATGATACAAACCCCTTATTCCCACCCTTGAAGTCTGTAAGCAGACCTCTTTCCCCCGTCATGTGCCTGGAGCATCCACTGTCGATGAACCACTTGTTGTTTGTACCTGTGGTAATCTCCTGCACATGAAAGAAAATAGGTTAGTTATCACGGGGAACCCAAGCCATGACTGACTTGGTTATACCATTCTCGTCCACAAACTTGAACTCTTTCAAATACCCATCTCGCCTTTCAGGTGACTTGGGTCTTTGAACTTGAGTTTGTTGTGGTGCCGAGTGATTTATGTTCACTATTTGCTTTGGAGTGGGCATTTGTTGTGGAGCTCGAGAATAATTTCTATTATACTGCATTTCAGACTGTGATCCCTGAGCTCTTACCGGTACATAATGTCTAACAGGAGTATGTGACCTAACTGGAGTGTGTGACCTGCTAGGTGTTGTGCTCCTATAGATTTGTTGTGGTGCTGACCTAGATTGATTAACGACACGATTCGGTGAATTTGTCCTAATCACTTCCTTTGGTCCAACCTTAACCGGTGTGTTTTTCACAACTTGTTTGGGTGCGGCCTGCGCAGTTTTCTCGGTAGGTTGAGAACTACTGCTGCTCGCCACACTGGTTGAGGGCTTAACAGGTGTTGGATTCACTGTCTTAGGTGTAACATCGGCTTTCCTAAGCGGACAGTGAGAAGCAACATGCCCCTTCTCGTGACATCTAAAGCAAGATATCTTATCTATGGACTTTTTGTGTGTTCCCTTAGATCTAGATGTCTCACTAGTGTTTATATCCTTTGGTACATCTTCGGTGTCTGGCTCATCGATCTGATCAGCCCAAGCAATTTTCTGTTTTCCTGCAGGTGTTTCACTGGAGGAAGACACAAACTTTACTTTCTTAACCTTGACGGTTGAGTCAGCCACCTTAGGTGTATTTTCAACTATAGGCTCTGGTGTTGGTTCAGGTAGGTCCTCTAAGTCTACTGACTTGTCAGTTTTCTCTTGAGGCTGAGGGACATAGTTTGCATTGAAAGGTGGAGGAGTTTCGTGAAATCCTAGACCTACGGGCTTCTTAGATTGTCGTTGGGCATCTAAAACTTTCCCTAGGTTTAGGCTTGAATTCCTAAACTTTTCCAATTTGCTATTCGCCTCTGCTACCTTAACCTTTGTTTCAGCTAGCTCTATGTCCTTGTCCTTAAGACTTTTTGTTAAGGCTTCTACATGCTCATACATTAGCTCTATCCTAACACACTGCTCACTGAGTTTGTCTTTTAGAACTATTATGTCTTGAGCGTCAGCCTTAAGCTTTTCTTTAAGATCTTGTTTGATATCATTTAGGCTAGCATTTTCAATCTTTAAGTTTTCATTTTGAGCAGTTATGGATTTATGTGATTCTAAGACTAGATTTAACCTATCATTAGAAGTAACACACAATACACATAATTCATGAAAAAGAGAATAAGTCAGACTAACCTTTGAGTTATCAGATTCCACGTTGGCCATCTGAGCAGCAAACTCCAGCACTGTCTGATCATTCGCCTTCTCTACCCACATCGGACTGCTGTCCCGTGTGGTCTGCTCGTCCCCATCACATCCAGTTTCTGTGACTTCAGCCATAAAGGCTCTAGCATGCGACTCAGGATGTGAACTCCAATCATACGTGCCATCTAGTTGTCTATCTGAAGTGACATTGGATAGAAGACCTGCTAGATTGGCCTGACCAGATGATGAACTCGGAAGATATCGTTGTTGGGACTGATTTTGGTATTGTCCCTGATGCTGACACTGTCCTTGGTAGGTCTCTACCTTCGGTCTCTGACACTCCCTGGCGAAGTGTCCCAATCCCTGACAGTTATAGCATTTCACCTTGGACTTATCAAATCCTATCCCCTTGTTATTCATCTGCAGATTCCTCCCAGTTCTCTTAATGAATCGCTTAACCCTCTGGGTTACCATGGCCAGTTGCCATTTAAGATCCATTTCCTCTAAGTCATCAGGGTCGACCTGATCGTAATCCTCGTCCCATAGAGCAGGATCGTTTATCTTCCCTTGAACACAATTTCCGTATGCGGCCATAAAAGAAGCAAGTAGATTCAAATGCTCTTCCGCAGACTTTGCGCTCATGGGCATCTTCGAATAACTCTGTGATGGTGATGCCTGATGAACTTGGGGCTGCGGTTCTTCCGATCTTCCTAATCCTAAGAACGCGCGATTCAGTGAGTCTTCGGACTCTGATGGTGATGACGTTTCTCCGGTGAAAAACGTTGTAGCAGTCTTTGGTTCGGATGCCGCTGAAGGTTTGGATGTCTTTCCAAAATACATCGCTGGATTCTGGACTTGTTCGTAATCAGTCTCGGTCTTCAGTAGCTCAAAGTGATATGCCCTCAACGTTCCACAATGTCATCGAGAGATTGAGTATAATACTTATCTTCATTCAGCTTGATCATTGCCACCCACATAGCCCATTTGGCTGGTAAGGCATCAAGAAGCTTGTTGTTCTTGTCAGTGTCAGAATACTCAATTCCATGACTCTCAAGTTCTGTTATCAGATGATAGAACCTGGTGATAATATCATCCAGCTGTTCATCTTTAATCGCCTTGAAAATCGCAAACTGTTGTTTCAACAGCTCTGTACGCTTTCTACACACCCTAGGATTACCCTCACACCTTTTCTCGAGAGACTCCCAAAGTTCCTTCGACGTCCTTTGAGTCCGAAATGTGTGCAGTATATCCTGAGGTAAAGCCATACGGATTATCGAGAAAGCTTTGTTTTCGGCTTCAAACAGTTTCTTGTCATCTTCCTTCATCATTTGATATGACAAGACCTTCTGACGGCCTTCTACTTCTGAGACCGGTGGAATATACCCTTCGTCAATGCACACCCACATGCGCATGTCGTTGAAACGTACGAAATCAGTAAATCGGTCTTTCCACCAGTAATAGTCCTCGACCTTCATCAGCTTAGGCGGGGCGTTTGCCTTCCCAACCTCGTGGTCCATTTCTAGGAATTTCTGAAGATTTGACATCTTTTCGAAAGTAATTGAATTTGAACTTAAATAATTTAATTCGAAACTGAGTTAGACTAACTATTTCGAATCTAGGCAGATTCGAAACTAATTAAGGGTAAATCTTTTGGGATTAAATTCGATTAAGTGTTTTAATTCAATTAAACTCGAAATATGTCAGATTCGAAATTTCCTTAGATTTGATGGTCCTTAGATTCGAAGATCAGCAAACTCGAGGTAAACAGCAGATTCGAAACCCTTATCGAAACTAGACTAGACTCGAACTAGACTCGAAACTAGATAGACTCGAGACCTATTCGAATGAAGCACAAACTCGACACAGATTCGAAACCTACTGAAACAGACTCGAAAGGAGCAGATTTAGATTAGACTCGAGACTAAAGTGAAACCCTAATTACCCCTATTAGATTCGAGCGCCGCAAACTCGAGAAACAGTGAATACTTTGATTTTTTAACGATTTTTCAGATTAAACCAGTATATTTCCAACGAAAAATAATGGTTTCGATCAAAAACGAGAAAAACCACAAAGTATTTGCTGAATATTAATTTGCTAAGCTCAAAAAAAACTCGATTTTGAGAGAAAAACCGTCCAACTAGCGTCAAGAAACCTAGAATGTATTTGATGAACACGAAGAACACCAAGAACACTCCGTAGGCTCTGATACCACTTGTAAGGTCTACCACTACTAGATCTATCTAGACGCGGATCCGTGAACGAGTGCGGAATCCTCGTTAACGGTTAGACGGACAACTCTCAACCACGAAACACGGAGACTATTAGACGTTGAACGAACGTCACACGAACGATCCTACGAACTAATTCTCTCCGAAACTGACCAAAAGCTGATGATAAACTCGAGATCGCCTTAAGCCTAATTCCTCACGAATTCTGCTAAAAGTCTGCTAATGACTCGAGTCTATCCCTAATTATAGACCCTGATTCGAGTCTGATGTGGGCCAAACTCGAATCTGGCCCAAGGCCCATTCGAGTCTGTCCACAATGACATTCTCGAATCTGGGCACATTCGAATCTAAGGCTACATTCGAATCTATCACAGATTCGAATGTCTACCCTTATTTGATTCGAATATAGCCAAATCACTTAAACACCTAAGTGATGAAACTTATGTTTTCACTTATGTTTGAGTTAATCTTTGAACTTTATGTTTGAACTTCTTGTAATACGTTACATCAAGTTCAAACACACAATCAATAACAGTCAAACATATATAAACATATATATCAAAACACTCGTTAACTCTCAATACTCTGAATATTACTTAAACCAAAATGTTAGATCGATTAGACTGCTATCGTCACACAAGGTGTACCAACAGCAGGGTTTGAACTAACTTCTCAAGCTGGATGATCTTGTTACCACAGAGTGTGAACCCATGATGAAATTTATCCAATCTTTGTTGTTGGGCTGCTGTTAAAAGTTGCAAAACTGTGATTTGAGCCCCCTATGCAGCAATAATGGACTTATAATGTTCCAAAATAGCTACAACAGGTTTCAGCTGTTGATCCGTTAAAGCCATTAGTTGCAGACTAGCCTCAAGATCTTCAAATGATAGTGGAATTTGAGATCTATCACTGGCAGCAATTCCAGAAGTAGAAACATCTGGGCCCCTTTGTTCTTGGTACTGGGGACTTCCAGAAGGTGCTTGTACACCCTCTATTGCCATGGGTGTGATCTTAGAAATGTTGATACTGTCTTGTGCCTCTTGTGTAGAGACATCAGTAGTACCAGCCACAAAACCCATATGGACATCCTCAGATGGGATGTCCACCTCCAAATTGAGGGAGGGAGTGTCCTCAATGGGTTCCCTTTTGATATTCTGTGTAGGAGTGTCCCCCTGCACAGGGCTATTTGGCTCTTGTAATTGGGCTGAGGAGGAAGGAGCTCCTGAAACCCTTTATCTTTTATACTTTAGCAGTGAGTGGGTTGGGGATGTATGTATTATAAGAGGAGCAGAGGGAGTGTTTGTATCATGAGGAGTGGGTTGGGGTCCTAGGGGTGAAGCAGTAATGGATGGCAGAGCCTGCTCAGGACCGTCTCCTCTGTTTCTTGGATTGATGTCCAGCATTGTAGAAGGCAATGTGACATCCACATTGAAAAAATTGGCACTTGGTTTCAAAAGTCTTTTAATAGAAGGTAAAGAGTGACTATGAGAAACATGTATCTTTTTATGTATATTAAAATTATTGCAAGACTTTGCAATTATTTCTGCCAAAAACCATGGATACATAAAAAAATTTCTCATTCTTTAGGGCATGATGCCTTAACATCCCCTGAAAAATCATATTTGAAAAATTGAACTGTTGGCCTGTTGATAAGCACACTAGGGCAGTGACAATATTTGAAGAAAACTCAGACCAACCAGTTCTTTTAGGACTTATACATTGTTGAATGATATGCACAAGATATTTCCATTTAGGGGCAAAATGTGCTTTGAAGAAAGTAAAAGAATCAGTAGGGCCCCTATACCCAATGGCAAAAAGTCCTTCATGTAAAGAATTAATAGAGAGGTCAGTTATGCCTGTGGCATCTTGAAGATGCAAATGTTGACATATTGTCTCCTCAGTGATGGTAATGGGGTTACCATCAATTATTGATGCAAAAGAAGTGACTCCATTGGAGGTATTGATTGTGGCAAATTTCCAGAACTGCTCTATATGGGCGACATAGATTGTGGGATTAATAGTGAGAGCATGATGGATGTGGGAACTTCGAAGAAAGTCCATCATGTCATGGAATGGTTGAAGGTCAGTATGTTTGAGAGAGTAGGGGAGGCAGTTGTGTTCTGTGACAAACTCCATCAAGACGGTGATTTTAGGGTCTGAATCGACTGTGTGAGAATCGCTCAGAGAGAAGATGAAAAGATTGGAAGATATTTTTGCAACTGGTAGTTACAATCGAACGAAACTGGGACTTTAAAGGTTTTGGCTTTTCAAAAATATCTAGTCCCGCGCACAATCTTATAAGGAATTACAGAATTACCCTGCACACTTTGACAGACCAAGTGAAACAACTAACAGTTCGAGTAAAATGAACTAGCAGCTTGAGAATAGACTCAAGCTGTTAGTTGAAAATTAAGCATTTTCTTATTAAACAGTGTCTCCTCCTTAACTAAGCACATTCAATAAGTATGTTCCTCATAAAATAAGAGAGAATAATGAAAAACAAATTAATCCATATTAACCATACCAATATTTGATACTAGGAAGGTGAATCTTCCTACATCAAATGGTTTTGTAAATAGATCAGCGAACTGATCATCTGTATGTATTTTGGTAACTTGGATTAATTTCTTCTCATTACAGTCTCTTATAAAATGAAATCTAATATCTATGTGTTTGGTTTTGGGAAATTTCACTGGATTTTGTACAATGCTTATTGCACTTGAGTTGTCAATATAAATAGGAGTAGATAGGAAGTTCATACCATAGTCTCTCAGTTGGTTCTGAATCCACGTCACTTGGGAACAGCAGCTGGCAGCTGCAACGTATTCTGCTTCAGTAGATGAGGTGGAAACAGTAGTATGCTTTTTGCACTGCCAAGAGACCAGTCTTGCTCCTAGATATTGAAATCCACCAGTTGTGGATTTTCTGTCTATGTTGCAACCTCCATAGTCACTGTCAGAATAGGCTGTTAGTTCAAGAGGAGAGTCCTTAGGATACCATAGTCCCAATTTTGGTTGTCCCTTGAGGTATCTAAAAATTCTCTTAACAGCAAACAAATGTGAGTCCTTTGGAGCACATTGAAACCTGGCACAAACACAAACAGCAAACATTATATCAGGTCTAGAAGATGTGAGATACATTAGAGAACCAATCAAGGATCTGTATAAGTGAATATCCACATCCAGTCCATCTTTATCTGCATCAAGCTGCTTATGAGTGTCCATTGTAGTGCTAGCAACTTTGGTATCTTTGTAACCAAACTTTTCTAGGATGTTATTTACATACTTTGATTGACTTCTAAAAGTCCAGTGGGTTTCTGCTTGACCGGCAATCCTAGAAAGAAAGTTAGTTCCCCCATTGAACTCATTTGAAACTTTTTATGCATCAAGGTTTCAAACTCCTTGTGAACCATTGTCCTTGTCTGCACAGGAGTGTGTGGGTCTCCCATTATCTGGTTGAGAGGATGATACTTGTGAACCCTGAGTGTGGGTTCTCTTTCTGTCTGAAATGATGTTCCCAGATTTGTATCATCACCTTCAGTACCACTTGAGGATTCTGCTCCAGTGACAGCTTGATCAGAAGATGGGATTGTGTCCCTATTAGATGGAGCTGTTACTTAAGGACTTGGGATTGGCACTTCACACTCTGGATTTGTGTCTTGTTGATCAACCAGGACCCCTGGTGGGTCACAAGATAGAAGTGGCAGTACAGTATACTCATCCCATGTAGCAGACTCTGCAATTGTTGGAAACTTTGTGCCAACAGCTTGAATATTTGTGGTACCAGCATGAGGATATGGGCTGACAGTTTCAACACTGTCTTCAACACCGTTGTCAGCAGTTCCTGTAGTATACTCAACAAAGCTCAGAGAATTTGTTAGTGAATCTAAATCAAACAACCAATCAGGACCAGTGCCTTTGATATTTGCAGTGTTTTCATTAAACTCAACATTGGCACTTTCTTCAATGGTTTTAGACACACTGTTATACACCCTATAGGCTTTGCTTTGAGTAGAGTAACCTACAAAGAAACCTTCTTCAACCTTATTTTCAAACTTTCCTAAGTTAGTTTTAGTGTGAAGAATAGTGCATGAACAACCAAAAGGTTTTAGAAAGGCTACTAAGGGAACCCTGTGATGGAATAACTCATATGGAGTTTTCCCTTGTGACTGAACAATTTGAACCCTATTTAGCACATAACAAGTTGTATTTACTGCCTCTGCCCAAAAGGTCATTGGCAGTTTGGAATCAGCTAGCATGGTTCTAACAACCTCTATTAAAGTTCTATTCTTCCTTTCAGCTACACCATTTTGTTGTGGTGTTCTAGGTGCACTATATTGCCTTGCAATGCCTTTAGACTCACAGAAACTGTTTAGGATATGATTTTTAAACTCAGTTCCATTGTCTGACCTGATCACCTTAACTTTTAAATTTGATTGGTTTTCTATCTTAAGAATAAAGGATTTGACTAGCTCAACAGATTCATCCTTAGTCCTAAGAAAGTAAACCCATGTAAATCTGGTGAAGTCATCAACAATGACTAAACAGTACGCTCTTTTATTCAAACTCAAAACAGATGTTGGACCAAAGAGATCCATATGAATAAGATGAAGAGCATATTAGATTGAATTTACTTCTTTGGCCTTATGAGAAGTTTTGTGTTGCTTGCCTTTGAGACATGCTACACAATGATCATCACATATGATCTCCTTTTGTGGTAGACATCTTACCAAATTCTTTTTGACTAAAAGATTCATAGATTTGAAGTTCATGTGACACATCCTTTTGTGCTAAAGAGCAGACTCATTTGATGATGCTTTGGATATCAAACAGCTTAAAGTATTTGATTTGGATAAAAGATCTGTGTCCAAACAGTAGACATTGTCATTTCTTGGTTTTCTAAGTAAAACAAGATTTTCAAGGATTTTAAAATCTTTTGAAAGGACAATACACTCAGAGTCTGTGAAACAAAACAATATTTTGTTTATCACAGATTTGAGACACACTTAGTAAATTGTACTTCAGCTGTTCAACATACAAAACATCATTAAATAACATGTTGTCTGCTTTGACAGTACCCTTACCTGTTACCTTACCTCCCTTGGAATTGCCTCCAAATGCAACAAACCCTCCTTCAAAGCTTTTGAAGTTTGACAAGCATTCAGAATTGCCTGTCATGTGCCTAGAGCATCCACTGTCCATATGCCATCTTGTCTTATGTTGGGTCCTGTGGTTGCCCTACAAAGAAAAATCTTAGTTAGTAGTTGAGTAAACCAAACCAAATTGGTTTTGGGTTGTCCTTGTGCATTGACATAACTAAACATTGTTTGTGTCTTTTTAAACTTAGTGAGATCCACTGGTGGATTTTGTGAAGAGTATTTGGTTATGACATGAGGTATCCAAGTGTTCTTTCCAACTTTTTCATTAACAGTCTCAGAAGATCCACTACCAGTTCCAGTTTTAGACTTAGCAGTTTGAACTGGATTTTTAGTGCTAACATCTTCAGAATTTGCACTACCAGTTCCAACTTTAGACTTAACAGTCTCAACACTTGCATCAGCAGTTTGATCTGTGTTTTTGCCTTTAACACACCATACCTTTTTAATGTTTGCTTTGGATTTTGCTAAAACTTGTTTTTGGTGTGTAGGCTGTCTTTTGTTGACTTTTAAGTACCTGTGCTCAACTGTCTTCTTTGGAACTGGTGTAACAGATGGTTTGGCCTTTGAATTTTTTGAGTTTTGAACAATTACCTTTTTTTGGAACACAGTCTGTTTTGCAACAGATGGTTTATATAGACAATGCCTGGCCAAATGGTTTTTCCTGCCACAATGGAAACATCTTTTGACTGTTTTAATTGGAGAACCAGTTTTGTTGGACCATAACTGGTTCTTATTCCTTTGATTTCCCCTCACCCGCTGTTGTGTGGGAAACTTTTGTACACCATGCTTCTGGCATCTGCATATTGGAACAATCTTACCCCTTTTATTAGTTTTTGAGGAAGATGTAATGTTACGGTTAGAAGGTACAGAAACATGTGGAGCATTATTGCATACACTCATCTTCTCTTTTCCTTTCTCTCTGGGGTTTTTGATGAAACTGGAAGTAGGGGTTTCTATAGGTGCACTCATTGTTTTGGAATGACTCTCAGCTTCTTTACACTCACAGCCTTCATTTGGAATCAATTCTTCTTTAGATTCAGGCATGTCTTCAAGGATAGGATCTACAGTTTTCATTGTCTCATCTAATGGTTCATTCACAAGCCTATCAGCAACTTCACTCATAGGATGAATGTATTTTTTGTTGTATGGGGGTGGAGTAACTTTGATTCCGATACCTTCCTTAGGATTGAGTTGAGATTCTACCCTATCTTTAAATTGGACTTCCATTAGGTGTTCTAGTTTTTGATTGGTCAGCTTAAAGCTACCTAAATCTATATTAATAGATTCTAGTTTCTTGTTAGCTTCTAACACCTTCTGTTCAGCCTCATCAAGTTTCTTATTAAGGGTCTCTATTTTCTTATTCAATTCCTTTTTCTCCCACTAATGATATGTTCTATCATGTCTCATCTGAATCTCATTATCATTATAATCATTGATATGTTTTTCAAGATCTTCTATAGCCTGCATATAGTCATATCACCTTTCTTCCATCTTAGCTAGAGTTTTGCACATGCTCCCATTATGATCTCTGTACTTTTTAACCATATTTTTGCATGTTTAAGAACAAAGTTTAGCATTTACCTCAGATGGTAGTTCAGTGGAAGTGACATTGGATGTTTCTGCCATAAGAGCTTGATTTTGAAACTCCTCTTCTGTCTGACCACTCCAGTCAAATACATTGTCTTCTTGAGAGACAAGAGCTTGTGATGATGAAGTTTGACTAGTTTGTTGGGGTCTTGGTGGCTGCTGACTTTGGGATCTGCATTCTCTAGCAAAGTGGCCAAGCTTGTGGCATTTAAAGCATTCAACCTTTGATTTATCAAATGCTGGTTTGCCTTCTGTTCTGGCTTGAAAGTTTGGTCTGCCAGTTCTTTTCAGAAATCTTTTGGCCCTCATAGTCAACGTAGCATGCTGCCATTTTAAGTCCATCTCTTCTAAATCATCTGGATGGATTTGTTCTAAATCTTCAGCATTAAGAGCAAACAGTCCATCATTTGCAACAAAAGCTTCATAATGAACTTCAGTAGAGAACCATCAGCTCCTGAAAAAGAATCACAACAATTTGATTTATCAGTTAATGCTGATGACTGCAGAGCAGTGTTGTCATTGTGAGAAAATGATTTCTTTTTATTTTCAATTTCAGATTCAAACACTCTCCGGCTGTTGTAAGGTCATCCAACTCTATTTCATCAAGAGTGTCTTTGGTTCTCCATTGGGCAGCCTAGACTGTCCATTCTTCACCAAGTGATGTTGGTACACCCTGTATGACGATAGCAGTCTAAGGAGTGTTAGCATTTTGTCTAAGTCATATTACAAGGTATTGAATATTAACTAGTATTTGATATATGTGTTTATATGTGTTTGATAGTTATTGATTGTATGTTTGAACTTGGTGTAACGTATTACAAGAAGTTCAAACACAAAGTCCAAAGATTAATTCAAACATAAGTTAAATCATAAGTTCAAATAGAAGTTTGACATGTGAAATTCGAATTTAGAGTAAATTCGAATTTAGACATAAGGTAGATTCGAATTTCGTATAAATTCGAATAAGGCTGTTACGAATTTGTCAAGGGGACAAATTCGAATGGTCCTTGGGTCTGTTTCGAGTTTGTCCCATGACAAACTCGAATTGGTCTCTATAATTAGGGATTAACTCGAATCACTAGAAGACTTTTGCAGAATTTCGAGAGTGATTAAGCAAAAGGTGATCTCGAGTTTATCAGCAATCTGTTTGTGTTTTCGGAGAGAATCATTGCGTAGGTTCGTTCAACGCCGTGGTAGTCTCCGTGTTTAGTGAATGTGATATATCCGTCAAGCCGCTAACGAGGATTCCGCACTCGTTGGTGTGTGTCGCGTCTAGATAGATCTGTAGTTGCAAGACCTTACAAGTGGTATCAGTGACTAAGGGGTGTTCTTCGTGTTCTTCGTGTTCTTAGTGTTCAAAAGATACATCCTAGGTTTCTTGACGTATTTGGATGGTTATTATCATATTTTTGAGATTTTCGAGCTTATCAAATTGAATTCCGGGAAATACTTTGTTATAGTTCACGTTTTTGATCAAAATCAATATTTTTACTTATAAAAATATTGATTTAATCTGAAAAAACGTGAAAAACTCGAGGAATTAGCCGTTTTTTGAATTTGCGGCGCTCGACTTTGTTAAGGAGAAATTAGGGTTTGCTGACTTTCGAGTTTGACCAAAATACGCTCCTTTCGAGTTTCCTTAAAAGTATGTTTCGAAATTGGCCATTTCGAATTTGCTTTGGGTATTCGACTTTACACTAAAGTCGAATTAGGACATTCGAATTTAGTTGGATTTTCGATTTTAGTTGGACATTCGAATTTAAGTGGAATTTCGAGTTTAAGTGACATTCGACTTTGCCATTAATTTCGAATATAGTTTGATTTCGAACTTAATTTCGAATTTAGTTCAAAAACAGTTTAAAATTAATCAGGTTCGAATTAATCCAAATTCGAAAGGATTATTTTAAATTAATTTCAAATTAAATTAATTAAGTTTAAATCAAAAAATATCTGAAACAATGACAAGTCTACAACGGTTTATGGAGATGGATCACGAGGTTGGAAAAGCAAATACTCCGCCAAAGTTGATAAAACTTGAAGATTATTACTGGTGGAAGGATCGGTTTGCCGACTTCGCGCGATTTAATGATATGCGCATGTGGATTTGTATCGACGAGGGATACATTCCACCTACAGCTGAGGTCGAAGGACGACAAAAGGTTGTTCCTTATTCTAAGATGAAGGATGACGATAAGAAGCTGTATGAGGCAGAGAACCGTGCATACGCTATCATTCGAATGGCGTTACATCAGGACATACTGCACACCTTCCGTAATCCGAAGACAGCAAAAGAGTTGTGGGGTGCGTTGGAGAAAAGGTGTGAGGGTAACCCGAGGGTTAGAAGGAAACGAATGGAAATGCACAAGCAGCAGTTTGCTATCTTCAAAGCATTGAAGGATGAAAAGATGGATGAGACTATCACACGTTTCTATCATCTGCTAACTGAGTTAGACAGTCATGACATTGAGTATAGTGAAACTGAGAAGAATAACAAGCTTCTGGATGTTTTACCGGCCAAATGGGAGATGTATGTGGCCTTAATTAAGCATGATGAGGACAAATACTATACTCTGACTCTAGAGAATGTTGTGGGAACGCTGAGGGCATATCATTTTGAGTTGCTGAAGAAAGAAACGGATTATGACCAAGTTCAAGATCCAGCAATGTACTTCGGAAAATCAAAACCTTCAGTGGCAGCTGAAATGAAGACAACTACAGCCTTCTTTTCGGGAGAAACGTCGTCACCGGCTGAGACTGAAGACTCACAGAGTAGGGCTTTCTTAGGGTTTGCTAGACCAGAAGAACAGCAGAATCAGGCTACTCCGACATCTACATCTCAAGGATATTCTAAGATGCCTATAAGCGCAAAATCGGCTGAAGACCTTTTGAATCTGTTGGCTTCATTCGTGGCCGCTTACGGCAATTGCGTTCAAGGCAAAATCAACGATTCTGCACTTTGGGATGAGGATTACGATCAGGTAGACCCTGATGATCTTGAAGAGATGGATCCGCAATGGCAACTGGCCATGGTAACTCAGAGAGTTAAGAGGTTCATCAAAAGGACGGGTAGAAATCTTAATGTGAGTAACAATAAGATTGGGTTCGATAAGTCCAAGGTAAAATGTTACAACTGTCAGGGGTTAGGACACTTCACTAGAGAGTGTCAGAGACCGAAGGTAGAAAATTACCAGGGACAGTATCAGAACCAATCTCAAGGGCGATATCTTCCAAGTAGTTCATCCAGTCAGCCGAATATAGCTGGTTTGTTATCTAATGTCACATCAGACAGACAGCTAGACGGCACTTATGACTGGAGTACACATCCAGAGTCGAACGCTAGAGCCTTTATGGCTGAAGTGACTGAGACTGGAATTGAAGGGGCAGAGGAAATCACAGGGGACAACAGTCAGAATGAAAGCAGTCCGATGTGGGTAGAGAAGTCAAATGATTAGGCAATTCTGGAGTTTTCCGCTCAGATGGCCAACGTGGAATCAGATCATACCAAGGTAAGTCTGAAGTTTTCTCTTTTCCATGAGTTGTGTGTTTTATGTGCTACATCTAACGATATGCTAAATTTAGTACTAGAATCACATCAAACTATATCTGCTCAAAATGAATCGTTAAAAGTAGATAATGCTAGCTTAGTAGATGTAAAGCAAGATCTTAGGGATAAGCTTAAGGCTGATGCACAGGATGTTATAGTTCTAAAGGACAAACTGAGCGAACAGTGTGTTAGGTTAGAACTCATGTATGAACATGTTGAGGCATTAACTAAGGAGCTGAAAACCAAAGACATAGAGCTAGCTGAATCTAAGGTAATGGTAGCTGAGGTAAATAGTAAACTTGAAAAGTTTAGGAACTCATCTCTTAACCTAGGGAAAGTTTTAGATGCACAACGACAATCTAAAAAAGCCTGTAGGTCTAGGATATCATGAGAGTCCTCCACCTTTCAACGACAACTATGTACCTCAACCTCAGGAGAAAACTGAGAAATCAGTTGACTCAAAGGAATTACCGGAACCAGTGTCTGAAACTGTAAAGGAAAATGAAACTAAGGTAACTGATACTAATATCAAGATCAAGAAAGTTAAATTTGTGCCATCCTCTAGTGATAAAACAGTAGGACAACACAAAATTGACTTTAATGATCAGGATGATGAACCAGTCACCATAGTTGAACCACAAGAGCCAGACACTAGTGAGACACCAAAATCAAAGGGCACACACAAAAAGTCAATTGATAAAATGTCTTGCTTTAGATGTCACGAAAGAGGGCACGTTGCTTCTAGCTGTCCATATAGGAAAGTGGATAATACACCTAAGACAGGAAAGCCAGAACAATCTAAGCCTTCTACAAGTTTTGCAAGCACTAGTAGTTCTCAGAATACCGAGAAGACTGTGCAAGCTGCACCAAAATCTGTTGTGAAACAAATACCGGTGTCAGGTCGACCAAAAGAAGTGATTATGACTAATTCACCAAATCGGGTCATTAATCAATCTAGGTCAGGACCGCAACAGAACTATAGGAGTACCACACCTAGCAGAGCTTACACTCCGGTTAGGTCACATACACCTATAAGACAACAAGCACCAGGTAGAGCTCAAGGATATCAGTCCGAAATGCATTATAATCGTAATTATTCAAGTGCTCCACAGCAAATGCCTAACAAAGGCAAAGAGTGAACTTAAATCACTCGGCACCACAACAGACTCCAGTTCAAAGACCCAAGTCACCTGAAAGGAGAGATGGGTATTTGAAAGAGTTTAAGTATGTGGACGAGAATGGTATTACCAAGTCAGTTATGGCTTGGGTTCCCCGTGATAACTAACCTATTTTCATTCATGTGCAGGAGATAACTACAGGTCCAAAAAATAAATGGTTCATCGATAGTGGTTGCTCCATGCACATGACAGGGGAAAGAAGTCTACTCTCAGACTTCAAGGGAGGAAATCGAGGCTTTGTATCATTCGCTGGAAATAAAGGAGGAAATATCACTGGTACTGGAGTGGTCACTAATGGGACGACCAAATTGGATCAAGTTTATCACGTTGATAAACTGGTTCACAATTTCATTAGTGTATCTCAAATCTGTGATAAAAAGAACTCAGTGCTGTTCACTGATACTGAGGCGTTAGTGCTAAAACCGTGATTCAAGGTACCTGAAGAGTGGATACTGATGAGGGATCCAAGGAAGAATGACATGTACGTGCTCGACATGAACAAGTCGGAATCTTCAGTGGGACCAATATGTCTGTTATCTAAAGCTTCAAAGACTGAGTCGGTTTTATGGAACAGACGCATGGCACACTTGCACCTGAGAAAGATGAACTATATTACGAAAAATGGGTTGGTGCAAGGTGTTCCGATGAAGAGTTTTCAGTTCGAGGATAAGTGTCTACCGTGCAAGAAAGGAAAACAACACAAGAAGGCACACAAGTCCAAGACTCAGAACTCCATCGCTGCCACATTCGATTTGTTGCATATGGACCTCTTCGGACCAATCAAGAAAAGGAGTATAGGTGGTAGTTGGTACTGTTTAGTTATTACTGACGATTACTCACGTTTTTCTTGGGTTTTCTTTCCAGGTACAAAGGACGAGACAGCTGCTAAGCTCATCGGGTTCTTAGACCAAGTGGAGAATTCATACGGAACAAGGGTTAAACGACTACGAAGTGATAACGGAACAGAGTTTAAAAACACTGTAATTGGTGTATATTGCCTATCAAAGGGCATAGTGCATCAATTTAGTGCACCATATGAGCCACAACAAAATGGGGTGGCCGAACGGAAAAACAGGACATTGATTGAGGCAGCAAGGACCATGCTATCAGATTCAAAGCTTCCTACCATGTTTTAGGGGGAGGCAGTGGATACCGCATGCCATGTTTTAAACCGGGTCTTTACTGTCAAATCTTTGAACAAAACCTGTTATAAAGTTTTGAATAAAAGACCACCTAATTTAACTGGCTTCGAACCTTTTAGGGTACCATGTACTTTAATGAAAACAAAACACCAACCAAAGTTTGGTGAAAAGACTGACAAAGGATACTTCCTAGGTTATACACATGAACCCCAAACTGGTCCGGAATGGATATTTGATTATGACAAATTGTTTGAGTCATTTACCATTCCTTTGGATGAAAATGCAGTTACAATCAAAAAGGACATGTCGTCATTAAATCTGAATGACGAGGGTCATAGCTTTCCGAGGACCACTTTTCAACCAACAACTGAGCCTACTTCAACTGAAGATAGATCTCCAGAAGTTACTGATTCTGAAGTTCCTACAAATGAAAATCAGACAACAGCTTCTAACTCTGAGGAAAATTTCCATGAGGAAGGAAATGTGGAGTCTGAGGTCGTTCCCCCGTTAGGAGAGATAGGATCTAATTTGGGAGATAATCTGAGAGTTGACGAGATAGAGACATCTAGGATCAACAAGAATCATCCTATCGAGAGTATCATAGGAAGTCCTAGTGCTGGTGTGAGGACTAGGAGTAGTTTGAATAACAACACTGTGTTGTTGTCGATGATAAATGACTCCGAGGCCTTTCATACCTGCCTCTATTCATGCTTTATCTCGCAAGTAGAGCCGAAAAATGTGCAGATGGCACTAAAAGACAACTCTTGGGTTGAAGCGATGCCAAAAGAACTGTCAGAATTTAGGAAACTAGAAGTATGGGAGTTAGTTCCATTACCTCGAGGAGAAATAGTCATAGGAACCAAATGGGTTTTTAAGTGCAAGAGAGATGATCGGGGTATAGTCACTCGCATCAAAGCAAGGTTAGTTGTAAAGGGTTTCAACCAGGAGGAAGGAATCGATTACAATGAAGTGTTCGCACCAGTGGCAAGGTTGGAAGCAATTCGTTTGTTTCTGGCTTTTGCTTCCTTCAAGGGTTTTAAAGAATATCAGCTAGATGTTAAGAGTTCTTTCCTTTATGGGAAAGTGAAGGAACTGCTGTATGTAGAACAGTCGCCCGGGTTTACAGATCCGAAATATCCAGACAGAGTATATCGATTAGATAAGGCTCTGTATGGGTTGAATCAAGCACCGAGGGCGTGGTACGAGACATTATCCAACCATCTTTTAGAAAATGGGTTTGAAAGAGGGAGGATAGATAGTACGCTGTTCGTGAAGCGAAAACGGGAACACTTCATCTTGGTACAAGTGTACGTGAATGATATCATTTTGGATCATCAGACGAGCAAATGTGCACTGATTTTGAAAAGGTGATGAAGTCAAAGTTCGAGATGAGTGAAATGGGTGAGTTGAACTTCTTTCTGGGGTTGCAAGTCGATCAGAGGAAGGAGGGAATGTTTATTCATCAGACGAAGTATGTCTACGACATGTTAGAACGCTTCGGGATGGAGGGAACAAAGTTGACCGCTCATTTCAGCACGCCGATTCAAGTGAATCACAATCTCGGACCGGGTACTGAAAGTGAAACCGATGTGGATCCGACGTTATATCGGGCCATGATTGGGTCACTTATGTATTTAACTGCTTCAAGACCTGATATTATGTTTGCTGTTTGCATTTGTGCTAGGTTTCAAGCTAATCCGAAAGAGATGCATATGAAAGTTGTGAAGCAGATTCTACGATACCTCAAGTCGAAACCGAAGCTGGGACTTTGGTATCACGCGGAGGGCGATCTGGAATTGGAGGCGTTCACGGATTCAGACTACGGAGGATGTAGCTTGACGCGCAAGTCTACAACTGGAGGTTGTCAGTTCCTAGGAGGGAGGCTCGTTTCCTGGCAATGCAAGAAACAGACTTCGGTAGCCGTGTCAACGTGCGAGGCCGAATATGTTGCTGCCGGTAGTTGCTGTTCACGGGTTTTGTGGATACAACAACAATTGCGGGATTACGGTTTGGCTTATACTCAAACTCCTATTAGGATAGATAACCAATCTACCATTGCAATAACTAATAATCCAGTTAAGCATAATAAAACAAAGCACATAGACATAAGACATCATTTTATACGTGATTGTGCTGAAAAGAACTTAATAAAGCTGGTAAAAGTGGCAACGGATGATGATAATGCAGATTTATTTACCAAAGCTTTTGATAAAACACGTTTTGAGTATTTGATTCAACTAAATGGAACGCGCAATCCAGAGTAAATTGACCTTACTAGAGTTTTATTTCCTTTTATAGCAGTAAGTTTTTCTTTCTTTTTATAGTAAGTCTAGTAGCTTAGGATAGTTTCCTTTTATAGTAAGTTAGTAGGTTACTTTATTTCCTTATTTTATTTATAAAGAGAAAACCATAAAAAGTTCAAAAAAAAAAAAGAGAATATCAGAAAAAGAGTTAAGTCTTAGATGCAAAGGTTCAAAGTGACGAAAATTAGCACAGTTAATACTATCTTTAAGTGTTTAGTTTTCACACAGAATACACCTATAATCCTAAGTGTTATACATTATCTGGTTTGATATGTTGGTAGGCATAATACATATAGGGAGTCTCAACGTTAATAAAATATTCAAGAAAAAGTCAGACGTTTCACTAACTTAGATGTATGACCAACTAGTCTTAATTTTTATGTTAGAGACATACAGACTTTGATTTAAATGAGGTATGCAAACTTTCTGGTGATGTATAGCAACATCAGATACATCTTAAAGAAATGGAAAGAATAGAAATATTATACTGAGTTAAGAGTCAAAACAAGTAACTCTGTTGTACGTAAGTAAGACCTGTTGCCTCTGGTTTGACTCAAGTTAGCAAGATAAGTCGCTTTGTTGTACGTCGGTACAGACCTGTCACCGCTGTCTTGCTAGCTTTAAAAATAAACATTAAGACAAACTAAGACACTTTGTTTTATGTAAATACAGACCTGTGTCCGATGTTTGCCTTTTAAAAAAAGTTTGCAATACCAAAAAGTTATAATCATTGTGTGTGTGCCTTGATCATAAAAGTATGTCTAAGTATGAGTCACGTAGGGTAATCTCTTGATAAATAAAAAGGCCAAGGGATATTCCGAAGTGTCACATGTTTAAAGGGAAAATAATACCAACAATCGGCTAGAAATGTATGTCACGACAAATAATCAAAGGAATCAAAAATTCCTAAGTGTGAAAGTTTGAATACTGAAAGTGCGTATTTGACAACGCTATCTGATTGAACCTTTCTTTGACAATACTCGTCAAAAATATTCTGTTAAGTGTTAAGTATAGGTTGTAAATTTTAAAATAATGTAGATTAGTCTAAGTTTAATTTTTGTTCACAATTTTTTTTATTATTCTATTTTATTTTTTACTTTTTACTTTTTACTTCATTTTTATGTTTATTTTTATTTTTATTTTACTTAGGAAAATGGTCAAAATTACTGAGGGTGCATTCCTAGTTGAATAAAATAAACACGGCGTGAAAATCATGGGCTTAGGGTAAAAGATTTTGCATAGTTTATTTCGTTACACGAAAAAGTTGAATTTTTTTTTAAAGACTTTCGAAATTTTCAAAATTTTCAAGATTAAATTCGAGTTTAAGCCAAAATCGAATGTATATATTCGAATTTGGCAGGGCTTCGAGTTTGGCAGTAAACTCGAGAAAGGTTACAAACTCGAAGCTGGTTGATATAAATAGGTCAACAGTGACAAGTCATTATCACCTACTTTCGACTTTGTGTCTTCGAGTTTATTGTGAGCGATTTCGAGTTTAACCTTCGAGTTTGCCGTATTCGAGTTTTCTACTATTTGTCGAGTTTTTGTCCATTTGTGTTCGAGACTACTAACGAGTCTAGGTATAATCAACTTTATTGTACAAGATTTAGGAGGTTTTAGTCATAATTTGAGCCAAAATCACTCGATTTTGATGTTTTAATGGTTTGAAGTTTGTGTTTCAAAATAAAGAAGTTTGAACCGGTAAAACATCAAATTGATTGCAAATATCTTTGATTAGAACCTATTAGGACTACTGGATGTAATTTTGAAAGTCTAAAATGGTTAAGATCTTGGATTTTTGTTGTCACACAAACCGACATGTTCGAATTTGTTCATGGTCTCGAATTTGATCGTGGATTCGAGTTTGTCATTGAACTCGAAACAGCCAGTACATTCGAAACTAGGGTTGTTTCGAACTTGTCATTCGAGTTTGCCATTATATTAGAATTATTTGCTTAGAATTTAAATCAAACTTGTAGAAGATCATATGTGTTGGATTTGGTACTTACACAAGTCCAAAATAGAACAAATTTGAATTTAAACAAGTTTATGTTTTTATGGATAATTCTAATCTTTTATGTACTTTATTGTGCAGATATGGCAGATAGAATTTTTGTTCCAAAGCATAATATGGTCATTTCTCCGGACCATGAGATTCCTGAGGCTCAAGCATACCACCAAATGGTGGATTTTTTGGTCGGTTCGAGGATTTCGTATGCTCTGTCACATAACATTCAGATAGTAATCCCATACGTTCGTGAATTTTGGGATCGTTTACAAGTCGATTGTACTGTTACTCCAACAGTATTAAGGACGAGGATTGCTGGACACCCCCTTGTGTTTTCAGCCGACGTATTGCGTAGATAGTTTTAGCTAGGCTCTCCAGAGCAAGAAAATAGGCCGATTGACTTTCCGTTAGCAACCAGGCAAGCTGCATTTATCAGAATGGGATATAGCCTGGATGTGGCTAAGTCCTCGTACATGAAGAGTGGGCTGATAGGGCAATGGCGATATCTAGCACACGTTTTTATGGTGTGTTTTGCTGCTAAGAAAGCAGGATTCGATTATATCGTATCGAAAATTCAGTCTGGAATGATCGCGCTAGTCTACATTCAGAGATTCAGCTATTCAGAAATGTTCTTTGCCGAGTTTGTTCAACAGATAACAGCTCCGGAACGAGAAAGATTTTGTTATATCCGCGATTTGTGATGATGTTAATTCGACATTTTCTGCCAAATCTGCCACAGCTACCTGAAATTCAAAGTGTGGCTGTGATTGACAAATGAATCTTTGCAGATTGTTCAGCTCATAGAGGAAGACTAGCTAGGCCAGTGGATGCACCACTTTTTGGTGCGGTGATTAATCTGGATTTCCAAGTCCCTGATGGTGCAAATTGGGCCGGGGAAGTTCAAATTCCACAACAGCCACAGCCGCAACAGCAACAGCCCAGGCCTCAGCAACAAAGGAGGAGGCGGAGACCATCCTCAAGACAGACTCAGTCTGCTAGGCCTTCGACGAGTAGAGTTCAAGAGCCTGTAGAAGCTAGTCCTGCAGGTGTTGAAGCTGGTACCTCAGGGGTTGAAGCTAGTACTTCAAATGTAGCCCGTGGAACTGATCAACGGGCGAAAACTTTAGAAGAGATATGGGCCTCTGGTCCGAATGCGAATGAGCAAATTACTGCTGAGCTTGTTGGAGAACTTCTGGAACCACCGGAAGGGGAAGAAGATCTCTTTAGGTAGATAGATGAATATGTGCATGTTGAGCAAGAGAGTGAATCAGACTCCGAATCAGAAGAGATGGAAGAAATTGAGGTTGAGCAAGAAACAGAAGATCCTTCTATTCTCATACGAACATATGGATCCAGAGTCATGGTAATCAATCAAGAGGAAGGGAAAAGAAGAGCTTCGAGGGAGTCAGATGACTCAGATTTTGAGGATGAGGAAATTACTCCTTTGGTACCCAGGCAAAGGGCCAAAAGGCATCGTTTCATGCAGGGAGCTTCATCGGCCTCTGCTTCTGAGCCAGAAATACCTACTGCTCAACCTCCACCCGTTCAAACAACTATTCCACCACCACCACCACCTGTTCAAACATCCATCCCCTCACCAATCATTCCAACTCCAATCCAATCCATTCCATCCACCTCATCAACCTTTGATAATCAACGGTTTTCTGAGCTGAGGAGCAAGGTCGACTTCCAACAAGTCCAAATTTTTCATCTGACTAAGGCTCTCGGCGAAATACAAACGAATAATGCCAGTATAGACAAAGAGAGTGCTGAGTTGAAGAAATCTGTTGGAAAGATGGAAGAAGAAAATCTTGAGCTGAAAACTTTTGTTGCAGATCAAGCTGCAGAAATCCGAGCAATGAGGTCCCTTATTGAGCAAATAATGAAAAATCTACAAGCTCAGGGGGAGACATCTTGTAGGGATAGTAAGGAGCCAAGAAGGAGAGATGATGACGATGGCAATGATCCCGATACACCTAAAGAGAATGAGCCAGTAGATTTTCCTGCTGCTCTATATGTTGAAACTCAGGGGGAGCCTAGTCAAGGTGGAGCTGAAGGAGGAGAGGCAAGTTCCTCAAAGGTTGTAGAGAGCGATATGAACGAAATCATTGAAGCTCTGATGAATATCGAGGAAGAGCCGTTAGATTTTGATTTTGATTTTGAAGATGAAATTGAAGACCTGGAAGAAGGGGAGTTCGTGCCAGAAGACATAGCAGACTGGAAATCTGATGATGAGGTCTATGTTGATGAAGAAGATGAGGCAAATGAGATCATTGTTCAACAAGAATCTTGTCACAGATACATATGTGTCGGAAGGAAATAGTATGATTGACATAGAAGCGGTCAAAGCTGCTTTAAATGCTGAATCATCATCTGAAGAGCCTGCCAGAGAGCATACAAATGAAGAAAAGAGAAAGATGTGGTTCAGGTCAGAGAAAAAGGAGTTAGAGTTGAAGAAAAAGATGTGCGTGCCTGGTGCTGGAGAGCTGTCAGGAAATATTCTAAGCTGGTTCTTTGATCGAGAACTGCAGCTATTCATTATCAAGCGAAAGGATGGCCTCCAGTATCTCAGAAGAAGACTGAAAGATTTCAACTCCTTGCCAAAGGTTGAGATAAAGGCATTGGCATGGAAGGAGCTGATTAATATCGGAGACGACCCATATGCTGAAATCATAGCAAAGATCATTAGAAAGGAAGGGAGGTCGAGAAAGTTTGAAAGGCTCAATCCGAGAGTTGGGAAAAGAGTGATAGATAATACTAGAATCGATCCTCTGACTGGTAGACCTTGGATGAAGATTCAATATAAACCAGTTAGATGTTTGAAGAAAGTCCCTCTCAAGCCAATGCCACAAAATGTTTTGAATAATCTCAACTGGTGGTACGTGGAAAGTGAAACAGGTGAAGCGGTGATGGAAGACTTGGAAGAAAAAGTGGTTCTTGGAGTGTACGATCCGCTGCACCAAGTAAATCTTTCCAAAGATGACCTGCAAGTGCTTTATACTCATCAAATCTCGAGTGATGCACATATGGAGATTGAGGCTAGAAAGTATCAGAATGTACTTAAAGTATGTGTTGAGCAAGGCCTGTATGCTGGAAGTAGTTTAAATAAACCTAATACTTAATCAAAATATAAATAGTTAGAAGCTACGTCAAGGGGGAGTCTGTTGGTACACCATGTGTGACGATAGCAGTCTAAGGAGTGTTAGCATTTTGTCTAAGTCATATTACAATCTATTGAATATTAACTAGTATTTGATATATGTGTTTATATGTGTTTGATAGTTATTGATTGTATGTTTGAACTTGGTGTAACGTATTACAAGAAGTTCAAACATAAAGTCCAAAGATTAATTCAAACATAAGTTAAATCATAAGTTCAAATAGAAGTTTGACATGTGAAATTCGAATTTAGAGTAAATTCGAATTTACACATAAGGTATATTCGAATTTGGTATAAATTCGAATAAGGTTGTTTCGAATTTGTCAAGGGGACAAATTCGAATGGGCCTTGGGCCTGTTTCGAGTTTGTCCCATGACAAAATTGAATTGGTCTTTATAATTAGGGATTAACTCGAATCATTAGAAGACTTTTGCAGAATTTCGAGAGTGATTAAGCAGAAGGCGATCTCGAGTTTATCAGCAATCTGTTTGTGTTTTCGGAGAGAATCATTGTGTAGGTTCGTTCATAGTCGTTCGTTCAACGTCGTGGTAGTCTCCGTGTTCCGTGAGTGTGATATATCCGTCAAGCCGCTAACGAGGATTCCGCACTCGTTGGTGTGTGTCGCGTCTAGATAGATCTGTAGTTGCAAGACCTTACAAGTGATCTGAGGAATTTTTTGTTTATTTCATCTTGATCCAGGCTGACTTTGGCACTCTCCAATTCACCTGTTAGCTTATTAAACCTGTCAAAAATCTGAGTAAGGTTTTCATTCTTGCCATCAGAAAAGTTTTCATACTGCTATTTTAAAAGATCCTTTTGATTCCTTTTGGTGCTAGCATTGCCAGCAAATCTTTTCTCTAAAGCAATCCAAAGAGAATGAGCAGTATAGATTTTTTTAAACTGATGTTGATAAGCATTAGGAATGGCTATTTGTAAAAGAGTAAGAGCTTTCACTTCATTCATTCTAGCCTTTCTTTCTAGTTCAGTCTTTGGAGGCGTTTTTATAGGTTTGCCCTCAGCATCTAGTTCAGGATCAACTACAGGAGGATTTTCAACAGCTTCCCATATGACATAATCAATAAATTGAATGTGTTGTTGAATCCTGAGTTTCCACATCTCGAACTCAGTAGGTTTGAGCATAGGCACTTTGAGTCCTTGCCCAGATCCACTACTGCTATTTTCAACTCCATTACAGAAAAATAAGTTTTTAAAAACAAAGAAAGTTTCTGACTTTGAAAACAAAGAATAACAAACAAAAACCTAGCTCTAATACCACCTGTCAAGATCAAAATATACCACCTAAGATTAACTGGATTTAATAAATCAGAGTGTAAACCAATAATCTTGTATTAAATCAAAGTCCAATTAAGAAGTTTGCGGAATAACACTTAATAGTTTTAAGAAAACTTTCAGAATGAATAACACATAAATATAATCAAAATCAAATCTTTTGTATTGCCAAACTCAATGATTACAATCACCTCTAATATGTTTGATTAGACGAAGACCACAGACTGTTCTTAGGGTTTTACAACCTTAGAGGCTTGAGAAACTTTATCTGACAGCAATTACAATTGAAGCACAAAATTACAGAACTTGCACATACAGACTTACAATAGAAAAACCTAGTCTATCTATATATATAGCCTTCAGATTGTTTCCTTGATGAACTCTGATTTCTCTGATAGTAGATATGCTTGGAAGATATTCAAATCTTGAAATATAAATCACTTCCTGAATTTCAGCACTTTCTGTTGTTAATCTGTTGAGCAGCTTGAACTTTTTAACTCTGGCAGCTCGAACTTATTTAACTAGCAGCTTGAACTTGTAATTACACAGAATTACTACTAACAGTCTGAGAAATCTAACTAACAGCTTGACATACTTAGAATATTTCCCAACAATGTATGATTTCTAACTGAAATTTCCAACATGCAACATCAAATCATGCTTCAAATTCTTAAACTTCGGTTTCTCTCAAAACCGAACATAAACTCTAAAAATTTCGAAATTTAAATGAATATTACCTCAAATCTTTGTAGTTTCTTGTTGTTTGATGATATTTGTAACTCCCCTTGGATTAAATCTTCAATCAATTGCACATTTATGAAGTTTTTGGTGAAAATATTAAGGTTTCCGTCGATGTAGAGTGAGAAGAGAGAGAGAGAGAGATTGAGAGAGAGAGAGAGAGAGAATTAAAAATCTTTAAATGTGTGATTATGAGCATTTATGCTCATTTTTAGTTTTTATATATATTCATCTTTGTTGTATGCACCTTTTAACCCTCTACAAGTGTTTTCATTAAATAAAGATTTCATCTTTATTTTATCATTAATCACATATATTTTAACTTAAATAAATAATTTCATTACTTAATTAAATTACAAAACAAATAATGTAATTAAATTACATTATTGGATCAAATATAGAAATTAAACGTTCAGTTAAGACTTGGTTGTTACAGAACGGGCTCCACCATGCACAAACTTCGTCCTCGAAGTTAGCTATGTTCGAACAGACTTGGATATGTAGCTTTCATGACATCTCTTGATTCCCAAGACTGATGCGAACCTTTTTGGTGTTTCCACTGAACGAGCACCATCTGTATTTCTTTATTTCGAAGCTTTTTGGTCTTCGAGTCCAGAATACATTCTGGCTCCTCAACCACTCGAAGCTTTTCATCAATTTGCAGATTAACATGTGGTATCTGCACTTCTCTTTCATAAGCTAAGCTCTTTCGTAGATGACTAACATGGAATACATGATGTATTCCCGCTAAGTCAGTTGGCAATTCAAGACGGTAGGATTGATTCCCTATCTTTTCAGCGATCTTGAACGGGCCAATAAATCTTGGAGCTAGCTTATTTCTCTTTATAATTCTCACCACATTCTTCATTGGAGACACTTTCAGCATCACCCAATCGTTAACTGCAATACTGATAGATCTGTGCCGATTGTCGTAATATGACTTCTGCCTACTTTGAGCTTCAAGAATGTTTCTTCTAACAAGTTGAATCTTCTCATGAGTCAACTGTAGAAGGGCAGGACCTGCTAAAGGCGATTCTCCTGTTTCACGCCAACAGGTGGGAGTTCTACATTTTCTTCCGTACAAAGCTTCAAAAGGAGCCATCTTGATCGTTGAATGATAACTGTTGTTGTATGAGAATTCGACCAAAGGTAAATGGTCATCCCAGTTACCACTCAGATCAAGAACGCAGGCACGGAGCATATCTTCAAGAGTCATGTTGGGAAATATTCTAAGTATGTGAAGCTGTTAGTTAGATTTCTCAAACTGTTAGTAGTATTTCTGTGTAATTACGAAGTTCAAGCTGCTAGTTCAACAAGTTCGAGCTGCTAGTTCAAAGTTCAAGCTGCCAGAGTTTAGAGTTCAAGCTGCTCAACAGACCAATAACAGAAAGTGCTGAAATTCAATAAGTGATACATATTTCAAGATTTGAATATCTTCCAAGCATATCTACTATCAGAAAAATCAGAGTTCGTCAAGGAAACAAATCAGAAGGCTATATATAGATAGACTAGGTCTTTCTATTGTAAGTCTGTACGTGCAAGTTCTGTAATTGTGTGCTTCATTGTAACTGCTTTCTGATAAAGTTTCTCAAGCCTCTAAGGTTGTAAAACCGTAAGAACAATTAGTTTTCTTCGTCTAATCAGGGGTGATTGTCATCAGTGATTTTGGCAATATAAAGGATTTGATTTTGATTATATTTATCCGTTACTTATTCTTAAAGTTTTCTTAAAAGAATTACGTGTTATTCCGCAAACTTCTTAATTAGACTTTGATTCAAAAACAAGGTTATTGATTTACACTTTGATGTATTAAAACCATTGTAACATCCGACACTAAACCAGGTTAACAACGATGACCTAATCTATATTGAATAGCCAATTATAACCTAATCAGTGGTCATTAGAAATTAATCAAGGTGATTAACAATGTTATTAGAAAATTCAACTCAATTAGAATCAAAATCATCGGTGCGATGAATCGGGAAATCAATTAATCCGGTCAATTTACGATATGAAGGATTAAATCAACTAAGTACATAATTAAATTATGATTAGTGACACTAATCAAACACTAATACAATTACTTAACATTAATTATGCAAGACTAAAGCAATTCATTACACAATTACTTAACATTAATTATGCAAGACTAAAGCAATTCATTAAAACAATGCATCCAAAAGTATTTACGAATTTACAAGAAAAGGGAAATACAAGAATACATCTAAATACTTTTAAACAAAAAAAAATACACCACAAATACCCCCATAGGCCGGCCACTAGGAAGGACACAAAGGACTTGAAATATTTTTATTTTACTCAACCTTTCACAATCAAATCCCTCTACACCATCCTCCTTTCAATTCAAATAAGATTTTACACTCCACCCCTCTTATCACCATCATTTCAACCTCTAAACTTTGCTTATAAATAAGACCATATTTCTCCTTTCATTTCCACACTTGCAACAACAAAAATCCTCTCTTTCTCTCCCTCTTGAATCCGGCCATCCCCCCTCGAAGAAAACAAAGTTTTCTTCTTTCTTTGTTCCTAAAATATTCAAGTGTTCTTGGTGATTAGCTTGCAAGGATTTCAACTTCTTCTCAAAATCATACTCTAAACACATCAAAGTAACTAAATACTAGCTTATTTCATCTTTATGTATGTTTATATAAGTCTTGCATAATATATATAATCACCAACAACAACAAGTTTCATAAAAACTCAAGTTTATAAATTTCTAGTTTTGTTTTTAAGTTGTTTTCATCAAATGTGTTTATGAATATATAAACACGTATGGGAATACTGCGAAGGGTAAACTCATTTTAAAGAAGCTTCGGTTGCATGATGGTTTATATGTAATACATAACATGGAATTTATGATTTTATAAATTCAAACATAACTGTTGTTGTCCATACAAGTCAGATTTACGTGTAAACCTATGAGCTCACCAACAATTTTTGTTGACGTATTTTAGCGTGTACTTTCAGGAAATTAAGGCAAGTGTGCCTTCAGACGTATTTACTTTCAAGCTTCCGCATCTATGGAGTCGCATGCATTTTCAAAACTACCGGAGATTTAGCTGCATTATTTTGAATACTTTAATTATGTAATTAAATCTCTGTATTGTGCGAACTTCTTTTTCTTCATATCAGACTATGTAAAACATTGCAATATTTTACAGTTTTAATGATGTATTTTAAAAACGTCCATATAGTGGTCGTTCGTTTTGATTATGGTTATGCTTCCGCGACGTCGCGCTTCATTGTCAACCGGGGTAACGGGGTGTCATAGATTGGTATCAGTGACATAGTTATAGTGAACTAGGTTGTATTAGTACCCTAGACTATAACTGCACTTAAGTATTACTGATAATGAAAATATTTTGTAACTAACTAAAAGACTATGCATGGACCTTGATAGCAGAAAACATGTCCAACCAAGAGATAATCATTTTGTCCGACTCGGAAGAGGAATATACCCCCACCAGCCAATACAACTCGGAGGTGTTTTCTGAGGAGGACCCGACTGAGGAGGAAGACCCCTCGGAAGACGAGGATCCAATGGAAGAGTCAGACGAGGAGGAACCAATGGAAGAGGACGACGCCGGAGTTCAAGCCGTACCGCCTGCACCCCATACCACCCAGAGGTTCCATCGTTCAAGTCGTACCGTCCTTACCCTAACGGCCTGAAGATGATGTATACACCCCGAAAGAGGGTGATCACACCGAGGCAGGAGTCTATTCCCATCCCGACTCCTCAGCCAAGTCCCCCACATCAGCGACGAAGGGCAAACGCCCGTAGATGGAACTAGATACCCGAGACTCTCCGTGAGTTGAGACAAGAAAAAGGAATCCCTTCCTAGTTTGAAGTCGGAGGACCATCCTCCGAACTGATCCCACCACTCACTCAGGAGTCGGCCGACCAGACCATACCTCTGCTGGTAGCAAGGCCTTCACGACATGACCTCCAAATCCGGTTACTTAACCAGGATATTGGAGAATTGACTGCTCGTTTAGAGCGGGAGGAGATACAGAACTCCATCTTGTACTGGGTTAACCAGCACGCCCTCACCATCCAGCAGGATGGCCTAGATGAGCTTCGGCAGCGACTAGCCGAAAGCGAGGCTCGGAACGAGGAGCTGACTCAGCGCCTCAACGCGTTGGAGAAGGGAGAGACCCCTGATCACTCCCACACTTAGTACCCTTTATCTATCTTTGTAATGTTAGGAAGAATATAATGTAATAGTGTAGGACAAAATTTTCGGGTAATAACCCGCCCCATTGTAAGAAAGTTATGAATGATTTATGAATATTGCAAGTTATTTATGAAATTATGTTTGATGATTATAGTATTGTGCCTTAAGAAAAATTTAAATCTTTAAGACTAAACTTCTTACACTATGCTCTTTTCTTTAAACTTTAACATAATGCCGCCAAGAAGAGCCATGAACGCTGAAGAAATCAAGCAATTAGTTGCACAAAGAGTGGCCGTCGCTATAGCCACTTATGAGACCAACCGAAATAGTTCTGCCAACGGAGATAGTGGTGCTAGCCGCACCACGGGAGGTACGGAAACCCACCCAAAAGGTTGTGGAATTAAGGGGATTTTGAGTTGCAAGCCGCGATACTTTAACGGAACTGAAGGAGCCGTCGGATTGGTACGATGGTTTGAAAAATTGGAGTCTGTTTTCCGTGTTAGCGGATGTGTTGAAGGAGACAAGGTGAAATTCACCACCCACACTCTGTAAGATAGCGCCTTGACATGGTGGAACTCGTATGCCCAGTCTGTGGGGATTGATGCAGCTTACCAACTCGCCTGGACCGAGTTAAAGCAAATGATGACCGACGAGTATTGCCCGAGAAGTGAACTACAGAAGATGGAGTCAGAGTTTTGGAATCTGGCTATGAAAGAAACGGATGTAGCTGGGTACACCAACCAATTCCACAAGCTAAGCATTCTATGCCCACAGATGGTGACCCCTGAATATAAGAAAATTGAGCGTTACATTTGGGGACTCGCTCCTCAAATTCAAGGTAATGTCACTGCCTCCAACCCAACCACCATTCAAGACGCCATCAGAATGGCCAACAACCTTATGGATCAAGTGTCCCGGAGAAACGAGGCCAAAGCCGGGGAAAACAAGAGAAAATGGGAGGACAAGTCTGGGAAGAATACGGGCTCACAATCCAAGAAGACCGAAACCATCAAGGCTTACGTGGCGGGAGTCGAGACCAGGAAAGGCTACACAGGTACAAAGCCTTTCTGCAACCAATGCACTTACCATCACAACAAGGGTCCCTGCCCAACCCCTTGTGGAAAGTGCAAACATCTTGGTCATTTGGCCAAGGACTGTAAATTGGGTACCCCGGGTAACAATGGCGGCAATCAGAGAGGCTGCTATGAGTGTGGAGCTGTCGGGCACTTCAGGAGTGAGTGCCCGAAGTTGAAAAATGGTGGAGGAGCTCAGGGGAGAGCTTTTGTATTAGGAGCAGGTGACGATCGTCAGGATCCCCATGTGGTATCAGGTACGTTTCTTTTAAATGACATTTACGCTTACGTACTCTTTGATACTGGGGCTGATAGGAGCTTTATATCTGATAAGTTTAGTAAGCAATTGAATGCCACTCCTTTTCCATTAGAAAACTGTTATACTATAGAGCTAGCTGATGGCAAAATAATAAAGGCAAATAGTATTATTAAGGAATGCACGCTGAAGTTGGCTCATCACCTCTTTAAGATAGACTTGATGCCTATAGAACTTGGAAGTTTTGATATAGTAATTGGTATGGATTGGTTGTCACACAATCATGCCGAGATTTTATGCGGAAAGAAAGTGGTACGGATACCACTCCACAAGAAGAAGGTCCTAACAGTCCAAGGGGAAAGAAAGAACCGTCAGCTGAATGTCATATCCGGCCTAAGGACATTAAAATGCCTTAGAAAAGGTTGCCATGCAGTACTAGTACAGATTGCAGAAAAAGAGTCGGAGGAGAAACGACTCGAGGATATTCCAGTGGTTTGTGACTATCCGAAGGTCTTCCTGGAAGATTTTCCTGGGCTTCCGCCAGCTAGGCAAGTGGAGTTCCAAATCGATTTGGTGTCGGGAGCTGCACCGGTCGCAAGAGCCCCATACAGACTCGCTCCTTCTGAAATGCAAGAGCTATCCAATCAACTACAAGAGTTGATGGATAAAGGATTCATTCGACCAAGTTCCTCACCTTGGGGAGCTCTGGTCTTATTTGTGAAAAAGAAAGACGGATCCTTCAGAATGTGCATAGACTACTGAGATCTAAACAAGTTAACGGTAAAGAACCACTACCCCCATCCTAGAATTGACGACCTATTTGACCAACTATAGGGATCTAGCTTCTACTTTAAGATTGATCTGCGATCCGGTTATCATCAAGTAAAGGTTCGGGAAGAAGACATTCCCAAGACAGCGTTCAGAACGCGTTATGGACATTACGAATTTCAGGTGATGCCATTCGGTTTGACCAACGCACCAGCCGTATTCATGGACCTCATGAATCGAGTGTGTAAACCGTATCTGGACAAATTTGTAATAGTGTTCATAGACGATATCCTCATCTATTCCAGAAATAAGGAGGAGCACGAACAACATCTTAAGCTGATCTTGGAGTTGTTAGAGATGGAACAGTTATACGCCAAATTTTCAAAATGTGAATTTTGGTTGCAAGAAGTTAGATTCCTTGGACATGTGATCAACAGCCAGGGAATCCAAGTTGACCCATCAAAAATCGAGGCCATAAAGAACTGGGCAACTCCTAGAACTCCCATGGAAATCCGCCAATTTCTAGGACTTGCCGGTTATTATAGGCAATTTATTGAAAACTTCTCTAAGATAGCAGGTTCCCTAACAGAGCTGACTCGGAAAGATGTAAAGTATATCTTGGGTGAAGAGCAGGAAAAGGCATTTCAACAGTTAAAGCAAAGATTGTGTAGTGCACCAATTCTGTCCTTACCTAAAGGGACTGAAAATTTTGTGGTCTACTGTGATGCCTCACACAATGGATTAGGTTGTGTGCTCATGCAAAAGGATAAAGTCATTGCTTACGCATCACGACAACTCAAAATCCATGAGGTGAACTATACGACTTATGACTTGGAGCTCGAAGCAGTGGTGTTTGCTCTTAAAATATGGAGGCACTACCTATACGGAACTAAGTGCACGGTGTTCACAGACCATAAAAGCCTTCAGCATCATTCTGAATCAGAAAGAGTTAAATATGAAACAACGTCGTTGGGTTGAGCTGGTTAGCAATTACGACTGCGAGATTCGTTATCATCCGGGAAAGGCGAATGTTGTAGCTGATGCCCTGAGCCGAAAGGAACGGGTTAAACCTTTGAGAGTCCGAGCTTTGGTCATGACTAGACAGTCAAACCTAAACTCTCAAGTCCGCGAGGCACAAAAAGAAGCAGTCAAGGAGGTAATCTACTAGATGAAGCCTTGAGAGGAATGGATAAGCAGTTTGAAATCAAGCCAGATGGATGTCGGTACTTCATGGGCAGAATTTGGCTACCAAAATTCGGAGGAGTAAGGAAGCTGGTCATGGATGAAGGGCATAAAACAAGATTTGCTATTCATCCAGGGTCAGATAAGATGTACCACGACTTGAAGGGAATGTACTGGTGGCCAAACAGGAAGGCTGACGTTGCTACATATGTCAGCAAGTGCTTAACGTGTTTGAAAGTTAAGGCTGAGCACCAGAAACCATCAGGATTGTTAGTTCAACCAGAAATACCCCAGTGGATGTGGGAGAACATCACCATGGACTTCAACACCAAGTTTCCAAAGACTTCTGGAGGTTATGACACCATTTGGGTGATTGTGGATCGACTTACCAAGACCGCACACTTCTTGCCAATCAAGGAGACTGATAAGATGGATAAGTTAACACGGATCTATCTTAAAGAAGTCGTCACAAGGGATGGAGTGCCAGTATCAATTATATCAGACAGGGACAGCCGGTTCACATCAAGATTTGGCAATCGTTGCAAGAAGCACTGGGTACACGCCTAGATATGAGCACAGCCTGTCACCCGCAGACGGATGGTCAGAGTGAAAGGACGATTCAGACTTTGGAAGACATGCTAAGGGCATGTGTTATTGACTTTGGCAAAAGTTGGGACAGGCATCTGCCATTAGTCGAGTTTTCCTATAACAATAGCTATCACTCGAGCATTAAGACCGCTCCATTCGAGGCACTCTACGGGCGAAAGTGTCGATCACCACTTTGTTGGGCTGAAGTAGGAGATAGTCAGATTACTGGACTGAGATCATCCAGGAGACTACAGAAAAAATAGCCCAGATTCGTTACCGATTAAAGATCGCGCGGGATCGACAGAAAAGCTATGCAGATGTTCGACGGAAGGATTTGGAATTTCAAGAGGGAGATCAAGTAATGTTGAAAGTCTCGCCTTTGAAAGGCGTAATCCGTTTTGGGAAACGAGGAAAACTCAATCCTCGTTATATCGAACCATTCAAGATCACCAAAAGAATTGGCCCGGTAGCCTACCGACTCTATATACCCCCAAAGCTTAGTAACATTCATAATACATTCCACGTGTCCTATCTTAAGAAGTGCCTGGCTGATGAAACACTCGTTATACCCATGGACGAGCTGGAACTAGATGATAAGTTGAACTTCATTGAGCAACCGGTGGAAATAATGGACCGAGAAGTCAAGAAACTAAAGCACAGCCGGATCCCGATAATAAAAGTCAGATGGAACACTAAACGAGGTCCTGAGTTTACATGGGAACGTGAAGATCAGTTCCGGGAAAAATACCCACATCTGTTCCCAAATACTCAAGCAGTGGAGAACACGAGCTAATTTCGGGACGAAATTCCCTTAACAGGGGGACACTGTAACATCCGGCACTAAACCAGGTTAGCAACAATGACCTAATCTGTATTTAATATCCATTTATAACCTAATCAGTGGTCATTAGAAATTAATCAAGGTGATTAACAATGTTATTAGAAAATTCAACTCATTTAGAATCAAATTCATCGGTGCGATGAATCGGGAAATCAATTTATCCGATCAATTTACGATATGAATGATTAATTCAACTAAGTACATAATTAAATTATGATTAGTGACACTAATCAAACACTAATACAATTACTTAACATTAATTATGCAAGACTAAAACAATTCATTAAAACAATGCATCCAAAAGTATTTATGAATTTACAAGAAAAGGGAAATACAAGAATACATTTCTAAATACTTTTATACAAAAAAAAAACACCACAAATACCCCCATAGGCCGGCCACTAGGAAGGACACACAGGACTTGAAATATTTTTATTTTACTCAACCTTTCACAATCAAATTCCTCTACACCATCCTCCTTTCAATTCAAATAAGATTTTACACTCCACCCGTCTTATCACCATCATTTCAACCTCCAAACTTTACCTATAAATAAGACCACATTTCTCCTTTCATTTCCACACTTGCAACAACAAAAATCCTCTCTTCCTCTCCCTCTTGAATCCGGCCAACCCCCCCCCCCCCCCTCAAAGATAACAAAGTTTTCTTAATTCTTTGTTCCTAAAATATTCAAGTGTTCTTGGTGCATAGCTTGCAAGGATTTCAACTTCTTCTCAAAATCATACTCTAAACAAATCAAGGTAAGTAAATACTAACTTATTTCATCTTATATTTATGTCTATATAAGTTTTGCATAATATATATAATCACCAACAACAATAGGTTTCATAAAAACTCAAGTTTATAAATTTCTAGTTTTGTTTTTAAGTTGTTTTCTTCAAATGTGTTTATGAATATATAAACACATCATAAAAGTGTTAATATTATGAAAAGAAGTAATATATATGTGTTTTATAACTTGTTTACAAGTAGTCTATGAATAAACAACAAGAATCATAAGTTATTTCAAGTTTATAAACTGCGGATTTTCGGCAGAAAATTTATATCGACTTTGAAAAATCATAACTAATTCATAACTTAAATGAGTTGATTCTTGTCTCAAAAGTTAGATCTATGTCTTAACTATAGATCTGGAAGTTTTCATAATTTATTTTGGAGTTTAAGACCTCCAGAAATTATTTGGGAAACCGAAAGTTTGACAGCTAAAAAATGGCCAACATAGGGTTTTCGACAAGCTTTTTCCCCAACCTAAACACCTTGAAAAATGGCCGTTCTTGATTCTAAAAATCCTTTGTATATAGTAGTTTAATGTCCTAGAAAACCAAAGCCTAAAACGTTTTGGAGCTTGGTTAAAAACAGCCTCAAAGTAGGCCCAAAAACCTTCGAAAAAACTGGAAAATTATATATATAAACTTGACGTTTTAAGCGGGTTTTATTTATAAACTTGTAATGTTGGGTGATTTAAGACATAAAAATCTATAAATAAATACCGGGAGTTACGAAGGAAGCTTCGAGCTCATATTGGTCATGGGTTGAGAACGGGAATGGAACTCTATGAGATCGAATCTCCCGTTGTTCCTCAGTAGCTCAGTGGTAGAGCGGTCGGCTGTTAATTATTATATATTAGAGATATTAAGTCTCTATTATCATTTAGGGCTCGATTAAACTCACCCGGTGCATCACCCATCAAATTACGCAAATTTGCACTTTTCGCTCATTTTTGCCATCACAAGCTCGGTGAGTCCTCATAGCCCCTATTTTCACAATGTTATGTTTTGGGGTTGAAATACATGCTTCGTTTTCTATAGACACAAAAATAACTTCATTTCTATTATGTATTACACATGTGGTTCCCTCAGCCCTTATATCATGAACCGTTAATTGCATTTATTTGTATGCGTGAATATATTGTGGATAGATCTATCGGGAGTCAAGTCCCCCATTCGGGTTAGTTCGGGTCGGCTAACGGCGAATGCATATATATTTAACACACGGTATTACGTATTTGGAATACTGCGCAGAGCAAACTCATTTTAATTAAGCTTCGGTTGAATGATGGTTTATATGTAATACATAACATGGAATTTATGATTTTAGAAATTCAAACTTAACTGTTGTTGTCCATACAAGTCAGATTTACGTGTAAACCTATGAGCTCACCAACAATTTTTGTTGACGTATTTTAGCGTGCATTTTCAGGAAAGTAAGGCAAGTGTGCCTTCAGGCGTATTTACTTTCAAGCTTCTGCATCCATGGAGTCGCATGCATTTTCAAAACTACCGGAGATTTAGCTGCATTATTTTGAATACTTTAATTATGTAATTAAATATCTGTATTGTGCGAACTTCTTTTCTTCATATCAGACTATGTAAAACATTGCTATATTTTAAAGTTTTAACGATGTATTTTAAAAACGTCCATATATTGGTCGTTCGTTATGATTATGGTTATGTTTCCGCGACGTCGCGCTTCGTTGCCAACCGGGGTAACGGGGTGTGACAACCAGTTAATCTTAGGTGATTTTGATATTGACAAGTGGTATCAGAGCTTCAGGTTTTGTTTGTTATTCTTTGTTTTCAAACTCATAAACTTTCTTTGTTTTAAAAATTTATTTTTCTGCAGTGAAGTTTGAAAATAGCAATAGTGGATCTGGGCAAGGACTCAAAGTTTCTATGCTTAAACCCATTGAGTTCGAGATGTGGAAACTCAGGATTCAACAACACATTCAATTTATTGATTATGCCCTATGGGATGTTGTTGAAAATCCTCCTGCAGTTGATTCTGAACTAGATGCTGAGGGCAAACCCAAAAGAACACCTCCAAATACTGAGATTGAAAGAAAGGCTAGAATGAATGAAGTGAAAGCTCTTACTCTTTTACAAATAGCCATTCCTAATGCTTATCAACATCAGTTTAAAAAGTTCTATACTGCTCATTCTCTTTGGATTGCTTTAGAGAAAAGATTGTCTAGCATTGCTAGCACCAAAAGGAATCAAAAGGATCTTTTAAAACAACAGTATGAAAACTTTTCTGGTGGAAAGAATGAAAACCTTACTCAGATTTTTGATAGGTTTAATAAGCTAATAGGTGAATTGGAGAGTGCTAAAGTCAGCCTGGATCAAGATGAAGTAAACAGAAAATTCCTCAGATCTCTTGGAGAAAAATGGACAGTCTCTGCTGCCCAATGGAGAACCAAAGACACTCTAGATGAAATAGAGTTGGATGACCTTTACAACAGCCTGAGAGTGTTTGAATCTGAAACTGAAAATAAAAAGAAATCCTTCTCTTACAATCACAACACCGCTCTGCTGTCATCAGCATTAACTGATAGATCAAACTGTTGTGATTCTTTTTCAGGTGCTGATGGTAACTCTTCAGAAGTTCATTATGAAGCATTTGTTGCAAGTGATGGACTTTTTTCTCTTAATGCTGAAGATCTGGAACAAATTCATCAAGATGATTTAGAAGAGATGGACTTAAAGTGGCAACATGCTATGTTGACTATGAGGGCTAAAAGTTTTCTGAAAAGGACTGGCAGACCAATCTTTCAAGCCAGAACAGAAGGCAAGCCAGCATTTGATAAATCAAAGGTTGAGTGCTTTAAATGCCACAAGCTTGGCCACTTTGCTAGAGAGTGCAGATCCCAAGGTCAGCAGCCACCAAGACCCCAGCAAACAAATCAAACTTCATCCTCACAAGCTCTTGTCTCTCAAGAAGACAATGTGTTCGACTGGAGTGACCAGACAGAAGAGGAGTTTCAAAATCAAGCTCTTATGGCAGAAACATCCACTATCACTTCCACTGAACTACCATCTGAGGTAAATGTTAAACTCTGCTCTCAAACATGCAAAAATATGGTTAAAAAGTACAGTGATCATAATGAGAGCATGTACAAAACTCTAGCTAAGATGGAAGAGAGGAGATATTAGTATATGCAGGCTATAGAAGATCTTGAAAAACATATCAATGACTATAAGGATAATGAGATTCAGATGGGACAAGATAGAACATATCATGAGTGGGAGAAAAAGGAACTGAATGAGAAAATAGAGACTCTAAATAAGAAACTAGACGAGGCTGAACAGAAGGTGTTAGAAGCTAACAAGAAAGTAGATTCTATAAATATAGATTTGGGTAGCTTCAAACTGGCAAATCAAAAGCTAGAACACTTAATGGAAGTCCAATTTAAAGATAGGGTAAAATCTCAACTCAATCGTAAAGAAGGTATAGGATATAAAGCTACTCCACCCCCATACAACAACAAATACATTCATCCTATGAGTGAAGTTGCTGATAGGCTTGTAAATGAACCATTAGATGAGAATATGAAATTTGTAGATCCTATCCTTGAGGACAAGCCTGAATTTAAAGAAGAATTGATTCCAAATGAAGGCTGTGAGTATAAAGAAGCTGATAGTAACTCCAAAACAATGAGTGAACCTATAGGACCTCCTACTTCCAATTTATCAAAACCCATAGTGTGAAAGGAAAAGAGAAGATGAGTGTATGCAATAAAGCTCCACATGTTTCTGTACCTTCTAACTGTAACATTGCATCTTCTTCAAAAACTAATAAAAAGGGTAAGACTGTTCCAATATGCACATGCCAAAAGCATGGTGTCCAAAAGTTTCCCACACAGCAGCAGGTGAGGGGAAATCAAAGGAACAAGAACCAGTTATGGTCTCATAAAACTGGTTCTCCAATCAAAACAGTCAAAAGATATTTCCATTGTGCCAGGAAAAATCATTTGGCCAGGCATTGTTTATATAAACCATCTGTTACAGAACAGACTGTGGTTCAAAAACAGGCGATTGTTCATAACTCAAAAATTTCAAAGGCCAAAACAACTGTCACACCAGTTCCAAAGAAGAAAGTTGATCACATGTACTTAAAAGTCAACAAAAGACAGCCTACACACCAAAAACAAGTTTTAGCAAAATCCAAAGCAAACATAAAAAAGGTATGGTGTGTTAAAGGCAAAAACACAGATCAAACTGCTAATGCAAGTGTTGAGACTGTTAAGTCAAAAGTTGAAACTTGTAGTGCACATTCTGAAGCTGTTAGCACTCAGAACCAAGTTCAGACTGCTAAGTCTAAAACTGGAACTAGTAGTGGATCTTTTGAGACTGTTAATGAGAAGTTTGGAAAGAACATATGGATACCTAATGTCATAATTAAATACTCTTCACAGAACCCACCAATGGATCTCACTAAGTTTAAAGAAACACAAACATTGTTTAGTTATGTCAATGCACAAGGACAATCCAAAACCAATTTGGTTTGGGTTTACTCCACTACTAAATAAGCTTTTTCTGTGCAGGGTAACCACAAGACCCAACATATAACAAGATGGCATATGGATAGTGGATGCTCTAGGCACATGACAGGAAACTCTGCTTGTCAAATTTTAAAAGCTTTGAAGGAGGGTTTGTTGCATTTGGTGGAAATTCCAAGGGAGGTAAGGTAACAGGTAAGGGTACTGTCAAAGCAGGAAATATGATCTTCAATGATGTTTTGTATGTTGAACGGCTGAAGTACAATTTACTAAGTGTGTCTCAAATCGGTGATAAACAAAATATTATTTTGTTCACATACTCTGAGTGCATTGTCCTTTCAAAAGATTTTAAAATACCTGAAAATCTTGTTTTACTTAGAACACCAAGAAAGGACAATGTCTACTATTTGAACACAGATCTTTTATCCAAATCAAATACTTTAAGCTAATTGATATCCAAAACATCATCAAATGAGTCTGCTCTTTGGCACAGAAGGATGTGTCACATGAACTTCAAATCTATGAATGTTTTAGTCAAAAAGAACCTGGTAGGAGGTTTACCACAAAAGGAGTTCATATGTGATGATCATTGTGTAGCATGTCTCAAAGGCAAGCAACACAAAACTTCTCATAAGGCCAAAAAGTAAATTCAATCTCATCTGCTCTTCATCTTATTCATATGGATCTTATTGGTCCAACATCTGTTTTGAGTTTGAATAAAAGAGCTTACTGTTTAGTCATTGTTGATGATTTCACCAGGTTTACATGGGTTTACTTTCTTAAAACTAAGGATGAAACTGCTGAGCTAGTCAAATCCTTTATTCTTAAGAATGAAAACCAATCAAACTAAAAGGTTAAAGTGATCAGATCAGACAATGGTACTGAGTTTTAAAAACATATCCTAAACAGATTCTGTGAGTCTAAAGGCATTGCAAGGCAATATAGTGCACCTAAAACACCACAACAAAATGGTGTAGCTGAAGGGAATAATAGAACTCTATTAGAGGCTGCTAAAACCATGCTAGCTGATTCCAAACTGTCAATGAACTTCTGGGCAGAGGCAGTAAATACAGCCTGTTATGTGCTAAATAGGGTTCAAATTGTTCAGTCACAGGGGAAAACTCCATATGAGTTATTCCATCACAGGATTCCCTTAGTAGCCTTCCTAAAATCTTTTGGTTGTTCATGCACTATCCTACATACTAAAACTCACTTAGGAAAGTTTGAAAGTAAGGCTGAAGAAGGTTTCTTTGTAGGTTACTCTATTCAAAGCAAAGCCTATAAGGTGTATAACATAGACAGAAAATCCACAACTGGTGGATGTCAATATCTAGGAGCAAGACTGGTCTCTTGGTAGTGCAAAAGGCAGACCACTGTTTCCACCTCATCTACTGAAGCAGAATATTGCAGCTGTAAGCTGCTGTTCCCAAGTAATGTGGATTCAGAACCAACTGAGAGACTATGGTATGCACTTCCTATCTACTCCCATTTATGTGGAGAATTCAAGTGCAATAACCATTGTACAAAATCCAGTGAAATTTCCCAAAACCAAGCACATAGACATTAGATTTCATTTTATAAGGGACTGTAATGAGAAGAAATAAATCCAAGTTACCAAAATTTATAGAGATGATCAGTTAGCTGATCTATTTACAAAACCATTTGATGTAGGAAGATTCACCTTTCTAGTATCAAATATTGGTATGGTTAATATGGATTAATTATTTTTCATTATTCTCTCTTATTTTATGAAGAATATACTTATTAAATGTGCTTAGTTAAGGGGGAGACACTGTTTCATCAAATGATACTTAATTTCCAACTAACAGCTTGAGAATATTCTCAAGCTGCTAGTTCATTTTCTCGAACTGTTAGTTGTTTCAGTTGGTCTGTCAAGTGTGCAGGGTAATTCAGTCATTCTCCATAAGATTGTGCGCGGGACTAGATATTTTTTAAAACCCAAAACCTTTAAAATCCCAGTTTCGTTCAATTGTAACTACCAACGCGGAATTTGCGTCAAATTTAAAATTTTCATTAATCAGAGTTATCAACGTGAATCACCCCACTTTGCTTCCCATAATGAGCAAAGTGTGATAATTCACGGATTAAAGTATGCCGGGTTAGAGTCTATTGTTAATTACATGCCACGAGATTAGCTAGGTACATCCAATCGCATGAAATTCAAAACGGGAGTCCACTAATGCCCAAACCCGAGCCATCCAAAACTATACCAAAAAGTGGAGTGCTTCAAGCTAACTCCAACTGAACTTAGCAGGATGGAGCGGACGTACCCTTACCCTTGACAGTGCCTGAAAAGATTAACATCTAAGAGGGTCAACATAAAGTTGAGTGAATTACTAGATTAGATATAACACAAGATATATAGATGCAATAATGATCAACATGATGATTCCAAACGACATAAACCAAGTGCGCAAGATGAGTGATCAATACCACATGCCCTTTCATAATGCGGGGTTCCCTAGCAAGTACGGGTGTGGTGATGCCTCTAACATAGTACGAGGCTGTCCCTAGCAAGTACGGGACTGTCCCTAGCAAGTACGGGACTTCCGACGGTGCAAGTACGTCGGCATCCGGCCTCAAAAGGGCCAGGAATGATCCATGGATATCCAGGTGAGTCCAAATGAAAGGTACAATAACAAATGAGGTCCAAGATGCCTCGAGTATACGAATATGTCATGCATTGATGAAATGGATGAATAAGCAACAATCGTATAATGCCATAGTATGAATTAACAACGAATGATCAATCATAAGGCAACAAATACATCACATATGACTTTATGAAAATCTAATACTAGAACTCACAGTGATTGGTTAACAAGGTTCCCAAGGCCATCCAATATAATCACAGTAGCCTCGAGAATGGTTAAGACTCGCGAACAAGCCTCTTTCGATTGGATTCGCCTATAAGCATTCATAAGGCGAACACATAAGTTCCCGAACACAATACAAGACCCTATTAGAGGCCTAAGGATGATGGGACACCAAAAGAGGCCCTAGGAGTTCCGGAATGGTTTAAAGACCTTCAAACCCTTTAAACACTTAATTTAGACGTGCATTGAATATACCGGACCCGAGCATCGACCCCCAACCTTGGAAAATGAATTTTGGAGGGTGGAGGGTGGTCATGGCGTGACCCAGGGGGTAGCACCGCGACCAAGGGCCTGCCCACCCTCTGACTGCACATTAAATCCCTTAAATGCTCCAAACCTACCCAAAACTCCCATAAATGCTCCTAACACTTGAAATGGACTTTACAAACCACATAACCAACATATTAAGGTCATTCAAACCCCTCTAAACATAATAAAATCATTTCATAACATTTCATGATTCCGAGGAGCTTATACGGACTCCGAACAAGTCCGAAAACGACCAAAACTCCAACCGACATCACCGAGCTCTATTTGAGCTCGAATCCAATTCTAACCAATTTCATAGCATTATTAACTATACATGGGCCATGTTTTAGAAATTCAACTCACAATTAGATATCAAAACCCAACCCCAAAATGTTTTGGAACTCGTTGTGGCATTTCACCGAACACTTGGCGTGCGGTTTGGGCCTAAAACGCCAATTTGAGTTCTTGCTCGTGATTTGAGTTACCCAACATATGAAAACACTTTATTATCATAAATAAACACTTTCTAGACATATTGGCACCATTACACCTCATTCCATGATTCCATGGAATTCATATGAACTCAAACTGAGTCCTTAAATGACCAATACACAATTGAGTCTTCAAAACTCCAAATGAGTTCATACTAACTTCCATTCAACTACATGGCCCCAACAAACACATTTGACCCATAATTTAACATATGGAATGTACAAAACACGCAAACCCATTTCGATACATCATTGGAGCTCAAAGAGGAGCTCCAACTAGGGTTTTCATTCCATAACACTAACTCACCCAAACATTTACATATTTATGACTCAAATGACTCAATAACCCAATCGTAAAACCCATTTAGGGTTGTGTTCTCTCAAAATGAAGAACACATACGAACATGGAGAAGAAAAGAGAAGGGAAGTGATGTACCTTCAATAATAGCACAAAGTCAAGATTCTTAGCTTTCAAATCTTCAATCTTGATCAACCAATAAAAACCCTAGCTCTCCTTTTTCTTCTTCTCTCAACATTTGCAACAAAAAAAAAAAAAAGAAGTGTGTGCATATGTGTGTGTGGTGGACGGTTATGAGGGGAAAGGGGATCCAAGTTTGGCCTCTTGGCCAAATTGCCCCTCCTACTATCACACATGCACACTTGACCACTAAATAAATAACCCTTCAATTAATTTCCATGAAAATTCAATCTATAATGCTTTAATTCATATTTATGCTAATTACACAAAGCATCATATTAATAACTCAAATATTATAATTAGCTATTATTTAATTGTCTTACAAATTTTGGGGTGTTACAACTCCTCCCCACTTAAAAGGATTCCGCCCACGGAATCACTTCGACTCAAACAATGTCGGATATTTGGCTTTCATCTCGGCCTTCGCCTCCCATGTCAACATGGCTCCACGATGATACTTCCAACAAACCAACACCATTTCAATCTCTTTGTTTCTCAACTTTGTAGATTTCTCACTCAGAATGGCTTCCGGCTCTTCAATATACCGAAGCTTCTCATTTATGTGCACATCGTTCAACGGGATGGTCACATTAGGATCTATCGGAATCCTCTTCAGATAACTCACATGAAAGGTATCATGGATACCCGCAAGCTCCTCCGTCAAATCTAATTTATAAGCTTGGGCTCCAATCCGTTTAACGACCTTAAAAGGTCCAACATAGCGCGGACTCAACTTTCCACGCTTTCCAAACCTCATAACACCCTTCCACGGAGACACTTTCAACATTACAGCATCTCCGACACTGAACTCCACATTCTTGTGGCGCTTGTCCGAATAAGACTTCTGACGATCTTGAGCGGCTTTAATTCGTCCCCGGATTATTTGGATCTTTTCATTTGTTTCTTGCAGTAATTCGGGTCCTGCCAACGGTTTCTCACCCGCTTCGCGCCAACAAGTTGGGGTTCTACACTTGCGGCCATACAACGACTCGTAAGGTGCCATCTTTATCGAAGAGTGATAACTGTTGTTATAAGCAAACTCTACGAGTGGTAAATGTGCCTCCCAATTCGATCACACATGCTCGGAGCATGTCTTCCATGGTTTGATTGGTTCGCTTCGTTTGGCCGTCGGTCTGAGGACGGAAGGCAGTACTCAAATTTACACGAGTCCCTAACTGCTCTTGCATACTTTGCCAAAACCGCGAAGTGAATCGCGAATCACGATCAGAGACAATGGACTTTGGGATTCCATGCCGCACGATAATCTCATCAATATACATCTTGGCTAGACGCTCTAACGGATAATTCTCTCGGATAGGCAGAAAATGCGCAGACTTGGTCAGCCGATCAACAATAACCCAAATTGCATCATGCTGACGCTGGGTCTTCGGTAGTTTCACAACAAAATCCATCGTAATGTGATCCCATTTCCATTCCGGTATTTCGAGCGGTTGCATATTACCGGATGGTTTTTGATGTTCCGCCTTAACTTGCAAACATGTTAAGCACCGCTCCACATGGTTTCCCACGTCTCTTTTCATTCCGGGCCACCAATATTCCATCTTTAGGTCTTGATACGTCTTTGCACTTCCCGGGTGGATTGAGAATTTCGAATTGTGAGCCTCTTCAAGAATCACACCACGAACGCCACCAAGCTTCGGTACCCAAATACGGTCCTTAAACAGCCTCAAACCACTGCTCCCTTCTGTCAATAATGCTAATTGGCCGACCATTCTCTCGGCTTTTACATTTTCTTCCTTGATAGCTTCTTCTTGCCACTTCCGAATGTCGTCAATAATGGTAGAAGTTACCACTACATGAGTGAGCGCGTAGCAAGTAGCCTCCGGGTAGCGCTTTCGGCTCAAAGCATCGGCTACAACATTAGCCTTTCGCGGGTGATAAAGGATCTCACAATCATAATCTTTTATCAACTCCATAGCCCGTCGCTGCCGCATATTTAATTCAATTTAATCAAAGAGGTGATCCGTAAAGAGCTGACACCGAGTGCCATATAAGTAATGGCGCCAGATTTTTAGTGCAAACGTGACAGCACCAAGCTTGAGATCGTGAGTCGGACGACTCTTCTCATAATCTTTCAACTGCCTTGATGCATATGCTATCACTTTTCCTCTTTGCATTAGCACACAACCCAACCCATTTATAGAAGCGTCACTATACACGGCGAAGTCTTCATTCCCTTCAGGCAATGCTAGCACAGGGGCCTTAGTTAGGCGAGCTTTCAAGGTCAAGAACGCCTCTTCTTGCGGCTCTTTCCACACAAACTTTGCGTTATTACGCGTCAAAGATGTAAGTGGGACCGCGATTTTAGAAAAATCTTGGATAAACCGACGATAATACCCAGCTAACCCCAGAAAACTTCGAATCTCTGAGGCATTCCTAGGTGCTTGCCAATTCTCTATGGCTTCAATCTTGGAGGGATCGACAGAAACACCCTCACAAGAAATAACATGCCCCAAAAATTGCACCTGATTGAGTCACAACTCAAGGTGTTAAGCAATGAAATTCAACTTTTACACTATAATAAAATGGTATTATAGCTAAAGCTTAGAATTTTATACCTGCCGCAACCAAAATTCACACTTGGAAAACTTGGCGAATAGCTGCTCCTTGCGAAGGAGTTCTAATAATTCGCAAAGGTGAATGGCATGATCAGCTTCTGTCTTAGAATAAATCAAAATGTCGTCAATAAAGACGACAACGGACTTGTCGATCACAGGGCGACATACGCGATTCATCAGATCCATAAAGGCGGCAGGTGCATTGGTGAGCCCAAACGGCAACACCAGGAACTCATAGTGACCATAGCGAGTTCGGAAAGCGGTCTTTGGTACATCATCCTCTTGCACCTTCAACTGATGATAACCCGATCGGAGGTCGATCTTTGAGAAATAAGATGCCCCTTGCATTTGGTCAAATAGGTCATCAATGCGAGGCAAAGGGTACTTATTCTTAACGGTCACCTTATTTAAATCCCTATAATAAATACACATCCTCAACGATCCATCTTTCTTTCGTACAAACAATACCGGTGCACCCCATGGCGAGGTGCTCAGTCGGATAAAGCCTTTATCTAACAACTCTTGCAATTGAGCCATCATCTCCTTCATCTCCGAAGGTGCTAAACGATATGGAGCGCGTGCAATGGGCGCGGCTCCAGGCACTAGGTCTATCTGAAATTCAATCGATCTATCGGGAGGCAGACCTGACAAGTCATCCGGGAAAACATCCGGATACTCATTTACGACTGACACATCCATCAAACTCCTTTCATCCTTCTTGGCATTCGACACATACGCCAAGAAATTTTTACATCCCTTACTGATACTCCTACGGGCTTTAGCCACAGAGATGATTGCAATATCTCTCTTTCGCTTATCGCCATAGACGATAAGCTCATTGCCGTCCGGAGTCACCAAATGGACAACTCTTTTGGCACAAACAATACTGGAACGGTTGGTAGCCAACCAATCCATACCCACTATAATATCAAATTCCTTTGCATCGATGGCTACGAGGTCTATAGAGAAATGATACCCATCTAACGAGAGCACACAATCATAATAAATTTGGGTAGCTACAACTGATTTGCCGCTAGCCACATCGATAGTTAAAGGGAAATTCATCAACGAGGGCAATTTATTCAACTTTCGGGCAAATGATTTAGAAACAAAAGATACATTTGCACCCGAATCAAACAACACAATAGCTGGTAAGGAGTCAAGAAGAAATGTACCAGTTACAACATCCGGCACGTCTTGGGCCTCTGCGGCAGAAATCTGGAATACTCTTGCATGAGCCTTCGGCGCGTTCCCCTTTGATTGGGAGGAACCGCCACCCATCATTGGCTTAGCAGCCGAAGCTTTACTCTCCACCGGTGTAGCTTGACGATTAGGACAACCCCACGATTTATGTCCCGTCTTGCCACATTCAAAACACATGTCCGCCAACTTAGGACACCATGGTCGGGCGTGTCCCGCCTCCCCACAATTATGGCACACGAGGTTCTTTTGGAGGCACTCACCCTTGTGGGATTTCCCACACTTCCCACATGTCTTGGCAGAATTTGACCATTGCCGCTTTGATTTTCCTTGAGAATGAGATTTCTGCTTCGAGAAAGATTGCGATTGAGGGTTCGCACCCTTGTTACCAGAATAAGAAGATCGGGGTGGTTTTGCCGATTCCTGAGGGATCTCGGATTTTGCTTTCTTGGGCACAGGGACATCAAAGTCGTCCCTAGAAATTTCGTACTACCTTCGGCGGGCACACTCCACCGCATTTGCAAACGAAGTAATCTCTCGAATTGTCACAAACTCTCGAATTTCTCTACGAAGCCCCTCAATGAAGTACTCCGTCTTTTGCTCCTCGTCAGCCACCAAGGCACCCACAAACTGTGCCTTGGAGTTAAACTCCAAGAGGTAGTCATCCACACTCAAATCTCCCTGCCGGAAGGAGAGAAATTCACGCTTTATCTTTTGGATAGAGACGGTAGGACAGAAATGCTTTTCAAATCGGAGCCTGAACAGCTCCCACGTCATAGTTCCCACCATATCTTGGCCCACAATGGCGACTTCAGAGTCCCACCATGTTAGAGTTGGGCCAACTAGAAGGGCAGCACCGTATTGGACCATCTTATCAGCCCTTACTTCCGTCACACGAAATAGCTTCTCGATCTCTTTCAACCAGTCAAGAGATTCTGCTGCGGTAGCTCGGCCATTGAATTCGCGGGGTCGGCACCCAATGAAATTTTTGAAAGACATCCCCTTCTTGGATTTGGACAAAGACTTGTCTTTCATAGCCTTGTCCTTCTTGTTCTTATCCTCATCTCCCTCAGAATGGACGCCATCGACCTTGCTTCCACCCTCACCATTGTTTCCGGTGGACTTACGGTCGTCATTGGCTCGCTTGCCCCAGGCTTCCTGAAATGCCGTCATCTGGGCTTGCATCATCTCATTTTGTTGGCGGTTTTGATTCAACATTTCCGCCACCATTTGGAGGACTCTATCATCCCTCGAACCCTCTTCAGAACGATAACTCGTCTCGTACTCGGACCCATCGGAGGGAACCGGCTCAATCACCGGACTAACATTTCGATTGGATGCTTTGTCCGACATTGAACTGAAATAAGCAAATTTATATATCAATCATTTAGTTGTTTATATATATGAGTATTCGCATACTAACACAGTATAAACTTAATGTCTACCATTTAATTTCCCAACCTAGGCCAAGTAAGTTTTTGCAACTATTTTACTATTGTCGCCCAGGTGGGTCAATGGTAGCATCTGAAACTCCGTTCAGCGTTGAGTATCGTCGACTATACTCAATCGGTGAACACAGGCTCTGATACCAAATTGAAACACCCTCACAACTAAATACAGTATTTCACACACATTTATACAATAATTCATACATAATACATTGCGGAATTTGCGTCAAATTTAAAATTTTCATTAATCAGAGTTATCAACGTGAATCGCCCCACTTTCCTTACCATAATGAGCAAAGTGTGATAATTCACGGATTAAAGTATGTCGGGTTAGAGTCTATTGTTAATTACATGCCACGAGATTAGCTAGGTACATCCAATCGCATGAAAGTCACAACGGGAGTCCATTAATCCCCAAACCCGAGCCATCCAAAACTATACCAAAAAGTGGAGTGCTTCAAGCTAACTCCAACCGAACTTAGCAGGACGGACCGGCCGTACCCATACCCTTGATAGTGCCTGAAAAGATTAACATCTAAGAGGGTCAACATAAAGTTGAGTGAATTACTAGATTAGATATAACAAAAGGTATATAGATGCAATAATGATCCACATGATGATTCCAAACGACATAAACCAAGTGCGCAAGATGAGTGATCAATACCACATGAACCTTCATAATGTGGGGTTCCCTAGCAAGTACGGGTGTGGTGATGCCTCTAACATAGTACGAGGCTGTCCCTAGCAAGTACGGGACTGTCCCTAGCAAGTACGGGACTTCCGACAGTGCAAGTACGTCGGCATCCGGCCTCAAAAGGGCCAGGAATGATCCATGGATATCCATGTGAGTCCAAACGAAAGGTATAATAACAAATGAGGTCCAAGATGCCTCGAGTATACGAATATTTCATGCATTGATGAAATGGATGAATAAGCAACAATCGTATAATGCCATAGTATGAATCAACAACGAATGATCAATCATAAGGCAAAAAATACATCATATATGACTTTATGAAAATCTAATACTAGAACTCATAGTGATTGGTTAACAAGGTTCCCAAGGCCTTCCAAAATAATCACAGTAGCCTCGAGAATGGTTAAGACTCACGAACAAGCCTCTTTCGATTCGATTCGCCTATAAGCATTCATAAGGCGAACACATAAGTTCCCGAACACAATACAAGACCCTATTAGAGGCCTAAGGATGATGGGACACTAAACTGAAGGCACTAAGTCCATTAGAGGCCCTAGGAGTTCCGGAATGGTTTAAAGACCTTCAAACCCTTTAAACACTTAATATAGACGTGCATTGAACATACCGGACCCGAGCATCGACCCCCAACCTTGGAAAATGAATTTTGGAGGCTGGAAGGTGGTCATGGTGCGACCTAGGGGGGGGGTAGCGCCGTGACCAAGGGCCTTCCCACCCTCTGACTGCACATTAAATCCCTTAAATGCACCAAACCTACCCAAAACTCCCATAAATGCTCCTAACACTTGAAATGGACTTTACAAACCACATAACCAACATATTAAGGTCATTCAAACCCCTATAAACATAATAAAATCATTTCATAACATTTCATGATTCCGAGGAGCTCATACGGACTCCGAACAAGTCCGAAAACGACCGAAAACTCCAACCGACAACACCGAGCTCTATTTGAGCTCGAATCCAATTCTAACCAATTCCATAGAATTATTAACTATACACGGGCCATGTTTTAGACATTCAACTCACATTTAGACATCAAAACCCAACCCCAAAATGTTTTGGAACTCGTTGTGGCATTTCATCGAACACTTGGCGTGCGGCTTGGGCCTAAAACGCCAAATTGAGTTCTTGCTCGTGATTTGAGTTACCCAACATATGAAAACACTTTATTATCATAAATAAACACTTTCTAGACATATTGGCACCATTACACCTCATTCCATGATTCCATGGAATTCATATGAACTCAAACCGAGTCCTTAAATGACCAATACACAATTGAGTCTTCAAAACTCCAAATGAGTTCATACTAACTTCCATTCAACTTCATGGCCCCAACACACGTTTGACCCATAATTTAACATATGGAATGTACAAAACACGCAAACCCATTTCCATACATCATTGGAGCTCAAAGAGGAGCTCCAACTAGGGTTTTCATTCCATAACACTAACTCAGCCAAACATTTACATATTTATGACTCTAATGACTCAATAACCCATAAATATCACTTTATACATGATTTTGGGGTCATATACTAACCCAATCGTAAAACCCATTTAGGGTTGTGTTCTCTCAAAATGAAGAACACATAGGAACATGGAGAAGAAAAGAGAAGGGAAGTGATGTACCTTCAATAATAGCACAAAGTCAAGATTCTTAGCTTTCAAATCTTCAATCTTGATCAACCAATAAAAACCCTAGCTCTCCTTTTTCTTCTTCTCTCAACATTTGCAACAAAAAAAAAAAAAGAAGTGTGTGCATATGTGTGTGTGGTGGACGGTTATGAGGGGAAAGGGGAGCCAAGTTTGGCCTCTTGGCCAAATTGCCCCTCCTACTATCACACATGCACACTTGACCCCTAAATAAATAACCCTTCAATTAATTTCCATGAAAATTCAATCTATAATGCTTTAATTCATATTTATGCTAATTATACAAAGCATTATATTAATAACTCAAATATTATAATTAGCTATTATTTAATTGTCATACAAATTTTGGGGTGTTACACTTCTCTTCAGTTGAAGCACAACTTAGATGTCATGCATATTTTGAAGAATGTGTGTGATAGTTTGTTGGGTACTCTTTTGATGAATGATAAGTCTAATGACACGTCAAAGGCACGAATCGGCTTGGAAAAGCTGAACATTCGAAAATAATTATGGTTGCAAAAGAGGGGTAACAAGTTATTTAAACCCCATCCAAAATTCTCTTTCACGGATGCTGAACGAAAACATTTTTGTCAATTTATAAAAGGTGTTAAGCTGCCTGATGGGTTTGGATCTAACATGCGCAAAAAAGTCACTAAAATGATACTAACATTGTTGGGTTGAAGTCTCATGACTGTCACATTCTAATGCAACGTTTGATACCGATTGGAGTTAGAGCTTTTTTGGGCAAAGATATATACACACCAATAGTAGAGCTTTGTACATTTTTTAAGCAAATTTGCTCTAGAACGCTGCTGGTGGAGGATATGAGGAAAGCTAAGGAAGCCATAATTATAATTTTGTGCAAATTAGAAATGATTTAACCTCCTGCATTTTTTGACATTATGGTTCATTTAGTTTTGCATCTACCTGATGAAGCACTTTGCGGAGGCTGGGTATATATGAGATGGATGTATCCGTTGAAAGGTACATGAAAAAACTAAAGTGCTATGTCAGAAATAAGGCGAGACCTGAAGATCCTATAGCTGAGGGTTATGTTGCTGAAGAAGCTTTAACATTTTGCTCAATGTACCTTCAAGATGTCCAGACTAAATTCAATCGCCCCGAAAGAAATGAGGATGTTGTCTTTGAAGAAAAAAAGATGTGGGTGTTCGAGTCTAAATCTCGACTGACATGTGCAACGGAAGTGAAACATCTTGATCTAACAGACAAAAAAAACCTAGAATGGTTTGTTCTTGATAGTTGTGAAGAAGTCAGAGAATATATGTAGTAATCGTCTCATCTTTAACTTTTTATCGTTTGTTTAATACTATATTTTTTCTCATTTACTAATTCTAAATCTTTTTGTCATCAATGTAGTGAATTCAAAGCAAAAAATCCACAAAGTGATTTAAAACTAAATTTTCTACTTGGTTCCTCCACAAGTTAATACAACATATATATATATATATATATATATATATATATATATATATATATATATATATATATATATATATATATATATATATATATATATATATATATGCTTGATTTTAATATCATATATATCAAACATAATACATAATTTATATATGCTAGGTCTTTGAGATGCAAAAACAAAATTCTCCATTATACCACAAAGAGTTGTCGGCTATTTCATTAGGTGCGCATGTAAATGCCTATTATTATTCCGCTTGCATAGTCAACGGTGTCAGGTTTATGGTACATAGTCGTGACGCACGACGAACAACAGAAAACTCTGGGGTTTTAGTGGAGGGAGAAAATGAAGAGAAATATTACGGTCAGCTAGAAGAGATCATCGAGTTGCATTATTCATATAACTGTTCGATTGTTCTATTTTGGTGTATGTGGTTCGATACACGAAGGGGAGTTATATGCGAAAACAATATGACAAGTATCGACACACAACGCGAATGGAACAAAGATGATCAACTCATATTTGCTACACAGGCCAAACAAGTGTTCTACATCCGAGAACCTTCTCGAGGAGACCAACGCCATAACCATCGGTGGGTTGTTGAAAATGTTAATCATCGTATGCCTATAAATGATGGCCACATTGAAAATGTTGACGATGACTCCACCGAAAATGTCGATGTGATTCATACTAATTGTTCGTCTAATTGTAGACTTGTAATCGACTTTAGCCACTACTTTGAAAGCTTACACTCAACAGGTGAAATTGAAGTTGGTCTGCCAACTGGTACCGTGAATGAAGTGCCTGATGGCGAGACTGATTACAATGAAAGTGATTCTCATTACGAGAGTGAAATGTCTGACGACGAGGCTGATTATATTGAAAATGATCCGGATGAGAATGATTCCGATTGAAACACTTTATGTGTAATAACATTTGACTCATTGTAATATTAAGATTTATATTTTGTTCGTCTAATTAAAATGCACTGTTTATTTTGTTTAGTATTTGTCTATTCTGTATATTTTAAGTTTTCAGGATATGGCATTTATATGGTTCATTGTGCTATACTTGATGGCCGATGTCATGGGACGAGGCCATGACGGTGATGGCCGTGAGGATCCACCACCTCCTGGTGGTCGAGGTCGCGGTGTTCATGAGATGGATGGTAATGTTATTTATTTGTTATATTCATTTAATTATGATTTATCATGCCTAATATTCTTTTAATTGCAATTGCAGTAGTGCCAGTCCGTCGAAGAGGCCGGACAAAAAATTTGAATCTGATGCCCACATGGGAAAGCAATGGGAGACAACCGTTGCCGTTACCGTTTGATGATGCTACAGCTACGACGGTTGGCACTATACATGACCTATTTATACGCGAGGCCGCCGGATACATGTGGCGGGATATCCCTTTGGATAGGGAGTCGTGGAAAAAAGTTTCTCTCGCCGAGAAGCATGCTATGTATGAGCATCTTCGGGTAAATTATTTATTTAAGTGTAAATCTTATCTTTATCTTTTATTACTTTTTACTTGTCTAACATTATTATTATTATTTTTAGCCATATTTTGACTTGCAAGGGGTTATGGAAGATCCTACTCAAAGCAGGTTAAGGGAGGGTTATGAATATATGATGTCGGCTCGTTATAGAGGTCGTAAAACTGAAGCAAAGAAATATTTTAAAAAAGTGGGAGGATATGAGGATGTTGAGAGAGCTAGGGCCAACCCCCCTGATGGTATGACTATGGAAAATAGGCATAGATGCATTGATTTTTTTCACACAGAAAAATATTTGAAGCGTTCTAGTCAAAACAAAATAAATCGTGCTAAACAAGTGGTTAAGAATCATGGAGGGACGAGATCGTATAGTAGCGCTTGTCATAAAAAAGTAAGTTATGACAAACAATATAGATACACACACACAGATATATATTTATATATATAATCAAATTTTAATGTTAAACAGAGTATGAGTCGTATCCAAGCATTTTATGATGCGCATATCAATAAGAATGGGCTATTTGATGACCCAATGGTCGAGGCACAATATGTAAGTGATTATGCTTAAACTTAAAAATATATTGATGCTTAATGCTTAAAAGTATACTAATCTATTTAATTATCTTTGTAAAATACAGCATGCTTTGATACGTGAGTTCTCGGAACAATACGAACGATCATCCTCGTCGAACAATCCAACCCAAATAGATGAGGTATCGCTTTTTGAGAAGATATTAGGTTCCAGACGGGGACACATAAAAGGAGTCGGTCATAAACCTTCCGGAACGGCGACATCAAGCGCATACTTACCCGGGCAGACCTCACGTCCATCACAGGTAAATTATCTGACAAACTTATAATGGTAATGAGTCATATATAGTTGTAACGGGTCTTGATGAGTTAGTATGAGACATGTATACTTATAATTGATGATGATGGGTTGATATTAGTTATATCTACTTCTTACACGCCATGATTAGTATGTATAACTCGGTATTTGCTAAAAGTACTTGTAACGGGTCTTGATGAGTTAGTATAAGACATATATACTTATAATTGATGATGATAGGTTGGTATTAGTTATATATACTTCTTCTTACATGCCATTATGGTTATGCATAAGTCGGTATTTATTAAATGTACTTGTAACGGGTCTTGATGAGTTAGTATGAGACATATATAGTTGTAATTGATGATGATGGGTTGGTATTAGTTATATCTACTTCTTACACGCCATGATTAGTATGTATAACTCGGTATTTGCTAAAAGTACTTGTAACGGGTCTTGATGAGTTAGTATAAGACATATATACTTATAATTGATGATGATAGGTTGGTATTAGTTATATATACTTCTTACATGCCATTATGGTTATGCATAAGTCGATATTTGTTAAATGTACTTGTAACGGGTCTTGATGAGTTAGTATGAGACATATATAGTTGTAATTGATGATGATGGGTTGGTATTAATTATATAATTAGTTCTTACACGCCATGATGATTATGTATAACTCGGTATTTGCTAAAAGTACTTGTAACGGGTCTTGATGAGTTAGTATGAGACATATATACTTATACTTGATGGTTATAGATTGGTATTAGTTATATATACTTCTTACATGCCATTATGGTTATGCATAAGTCGGTATTTGCTATAAATAGTTGTAACGGGTCTTGATAAGTTATTATGAGACATATATACTTGTAATTGATGATGATGGGTCGGTATTAATTATATGTACTTGCTACACGTCATTATGGTTATGTATAAGTCGGTATTTGCTAAAAATAGTTGTAACGAGTCTTGATAAGTTAGTATAAGACATATATACTTATAATTGATGATGATAGGTTGGTATTAGTTATATATACTTCTTACATGCCATTATGGTTATGCATAAGTCGGTATTTGTTAAATGTAGTTGTAACGAGTCTTGATAAGTTAGTATGAGACATATTTACTTGTAATTGATGATGATGGGTTGGTATTAGTTATATCTAGTTTTTATACGCCAATTTCGATGAGAGCTAATGTATATATATATATATATATATATATATATATATATATATATATATATATATATATATATATATATATATATATATATATATATATTGTAGCCGGAAAATTTCGATGTTGTCTATAACAACCCTCAATTTAAAGATGCGATGATGGAACTCTATCGAAAGTTTAGTACTCAAAACGATAACGACGAGAATGATGAAGACAACAACGATAACGAAGATGATGATTAGATTATTAGTGTTTTAGCTAATTATGTAACAAACATTTTTGTAACGTACGTTGTTTGTATATATATATATATATATATATATATATATTATGTATTTTGTAGTGCGTATTGTATATATTTATATAAAATAGCAGGTTACAAATATATATAAATATATATTAAATTGTAATAGCAGGTTTATTATTAATTATTAAAATATATTTAAAAAATAATAATATGTATTAGCAACGACACTATTAGCATCGACTTTAAGCAATAGCGGGGACACCCTTTAGCAGTGACACAAGTAGCAGCGACATTTGACTTTTAGTGTTAAAGCAATAGCAGCGACTTTTTAGCAGCGACATGTCGCCGCTAAAGGCATTAGCGTCGACATCTTCAGGCATTAGCAGCGACTTTGTCGCCGCTAAAACCCCATTTTCTTGTAGTGATAAAAGCTAACCCATAAATTGTTTTGGAAATTATACAGTTCTATTATGTGACTAAAGACACGGCGTTGAACTGGGGGGACTTGATGACGGGTGTAGGTGACGTATGAGTATTATTATCAACTTTATCCTACGTGTAAAATGGGACCAATAGTTGGAGCCCTAGTCAGCAAGGAACCACGTGACAAGATGATTCACTAACAAATCCATTTACGCATGATGAGATCTCTTGGAGTTGGTTATAACCTGTCGAATCGGTATTGGAGGCTAGATGAAGACAACGGATTATCATGGAAGGTATAAAAGCTGATATTCGTCATCTTCACAGAGGTACACAGAAAACCCTACTTTCCCTGATATCTATATATCTATATCTATATCTATATCTATATCTATACTACTTAATAATGCATTTAGTCAAATACAACCTTTTATGCATCATGTACAACTCATTTATGCATATTCTTGAATTTTAAGACTTACAAGTTTAGAAACATAATGTACAACCGGGTAATGCAGAAGAAAAATGATCTGTTGTCCTCTCTTCTCTAATAACAGAATTATTGAAAACATCAACCCATTGAAAAGCACAAGCCGACTTTTCCCTTCCCACGTCTCCTCGTTTCTCTCCTCTGGAAAAGAAGCATGCTATCCCTTTTCTACGCGTCTCTTACTCTCTCTCTCTCTCTCTCTCTCTCTCTCTCTCTCTCTCATTCAAACCCTAGACTTTCTCTCTCTGTCGATTTGGGTGAATCAAGCTCCTCCGGCAGAATCAATCGTTCTATCGAGTTGTTCTCTCTTAATCACTGTTGCATCCTCCGACACGATTAAGACTATAAAATCAGTTTCATTTTATTTCGAGATATTCTCTTTCGCCACCACCGTATCGTCAAGAATATCAGGTACTTATACTTGCTAAATCCATCGATTTTCATTTTATGTTTGTGTTTTATAGTTTAATTTCGAGTTATACAACATACCCATCTCGTATCTATGAATATGATTAGTTTTTGTGATGATTTATTGTTTTTTGTGTTCTTGATTTATGTGGGTTTTTGAGTATTTTAATTCATGGCTTTCCTGTGGTTTGAGTATTTGGACTTATCTTGAGGCTTTTTGAGGTTGTTCTCTTCAGGAATGCAATAACATTTACCAAAATGATGGATTTTTGTATTTGCAAAGCATATCTCGTTAACCTGGTTGACATGCATTCAATGTCTTCTATTTGTCTTTGAAGGATATTGATTTGGGTGAACATCCAGGCCTTGAACTTCAATTTATGACCAGCTTGTGTGGTAAGTGTGATATGATATAATCATGATGCAAATGCCTATTTTCCAATGTAAGGTTTTAAAGAAAGGATTCCCGTCTCAAACCATTGTCTACCCCCCCCCCCCCCCCCCCCCCCCTTATAAATCTGCTACATATTTTGAGATCGAAATAAATTGTTATCCATATCTTTAGTCACGATAATCTGCATTTGGTCCATGATGTGTTACATTTTCATACTTCGGTTTCACGTGTAGAATCTTTTAATTCAAATGAGTTAATGGTGGCATCATTTTTCTGGGCATTAACATTTATGGCAATGAACTTGGTATCATAAGGTGTCTGAACAAGCTGTCGGTCATTTGTGAATCAATTTTGAATATATGGCATCGGACATGGAATTTTAAATAAACCTGTAAACCTGGTATCATAAGGTATGTGAACAAGATGTCGGTCACTGATTCAACTTTTAGATACGAACACTCACTGCATTGCCACCTATCAATCTGTTTTTAACCATTTTATTGCAGCAAAACTGATGGGCTAATGGAGATTTATGCATCTAAAAATATTGATAATTGAACTGGCTGAGGTAGAGTATGTTGAAGATATTTACATTTTCTACAACCCGTCTCTGAAACTCAATTATCAAAGTGCTTTCATGGTCTTTCATTTGGCTCTGCATCACGAACTCTTCATGTTTCCAAACTATCTCATGTATGATTTCACAACCTATATCCCATCCCATGTTTACTCTATTTTTCTACCGATTGTTAAGCTCTCAATCGGCAGATTCTCACTCACACAATGAACGCAACAGGTAAGATAGATCTTAATTTATGCTTTCTCTCGAACTCGCTCTCTCATTTTCGTGGCATCTGATTTTCGTTGGTCTATAGTCGAAACCCTAGGTTTGTTTTTATTTTCAGCAGGTAAGGTATCGAGTCTGTGTATAACGTTTTCTTCTAACCATAAACTTTTTCAGGCAAGATTTTACTTCTGGCAACTCATATCGTGAGTCAGTTACTGCCATTCAATGGTAATTTTATTTGTATATATTTATGCTCGATGATTATATAATTCATATGTGAATACATTATGATGAAATTCTTATTTGCTAATTTGATGGTACACCAAATATTCCTAAGAGATCTAAAGTTGGATATACGCCTTTGGACGAAAGCTCAACATCGACTCGCCTTAAAATATGCGATTTTAGATATTCTAAGGCAATATTTTACGAACACTTCAACTTCTTACTTGCTCAAATTTTTCGTGTATGAATATGCTATCAAACTTGTATTAATCATTTATATGATTAAGTCGTTGGTGTTGCTTTCCCAGTCGAAATCTACAGCCGGGAAGCCTGCGTATATCGCACCAGAAGTTGTATCGAAAAAGGAGTATGATGGTAAGGTGAGGTTCTAAAGCTGTTATTATTTTCAACTTTTTTTGGTGATTTTGTGGTATGTTTTGGTGATCTACAAACCTGTATTTTTGTTTGGGTTTGAGCAGAATTTAAAGTTTTTTTTCTATCTGGTCTTTTTTGGGTTATAGTTTATCAGGTTCTGTTTCTGGTGCTGCTGCTTGTTGTCTATGGTTCTTGACTGTGAAAAACAAAGGCTGATTCTTTTTAAGTAAAAGCTGAACCTTTTAATCTGATTTTAAGACAAGAGTTGTTAATCTGTTGTTATTTCTACTTAGTGGGTGTGGATCTTACCATAAAAATCAGCCTTATTTTTATCTGTTGGTTCTGCCCAGGGGGTGTTTGGATGGGCATCTAAAAAGGGTATTTGACAAAAAAAAAGTGATTCTATATGTGATATTTTGGTTATTTAATACATATTTGAAGATATAGTTTAGCACTTTAGAACTTTTGATAAGAAAACTGAGGAAAATGTGATATTACAACAACCCTCAATTATTCTTTGATCGAAATTCTTGAAGACGCAATAACCACACTTTTAACCTCCTCTTAATATAAATCTCTGTTTTTATTATTGGGCTTTGACTAAAATCTTAAGTTTTCCCCCTATTGGTTTGTTTTTCTAAAAAGTTTTCATCAACTCAATTTGGTGTCCTTAATTTTATGTTGTTCTTGTTACTTGACCTTATGCTCTACTGCTTTATGGATCCTTTTTGTACATATTTGTTTAAAATAGTACGAGGGTAGATACAAGAATGTCTAATAAAAGTTTAAAAAACACAAAATTATATGTGGTCTTTTAGCTTAAAAAAAGACATATCACACTCCTAAATGAAAAGTTTTTTTGGGCACTACATATTGGGACCAAAGTGTTTTGTGTGCAACTGGGACTCCGAGACTTGGATTTGGGTGCTGATCGAAGTAAAATAGAAAGAAGATCAATAGTATATAGCAGCCATCAACAACCTTGCAAATTTAAATATAATCTGATTGTAATGTGTGTTTGTGGATTTGTGTAAAGGGTGTGTTTATCACTTAAAAACAGAAAGAAAGATCAACAGCTGCAACAATACATTGATCAATGAAGCATTTATACTGCTTTTATCCTTCATGAAATTGCATTAAAATAGAAGGTTTGTGCAATGGGTGTCCTGGTTGAATTAAAACAGGAGATTATCAGTCCATGTAATATATAATTTGTGCAGTGTGTGTATGTGGACTGCATGTATACAAGCATGTGTTGTGTGTGTTTTAAAGTAAGTAGCAGTAACAACAGAGTATATATATATATATATATATATATATATATATACATATATATACATATATATATATATATATATATATATATATATATATATATATATATATATATATATATATATATATATATATATATATATAGGGTAAAGTGAATATGTGGCTGTTAGGTAGCCAACCTTAGGTATAGAACCAAGGATACGACGTCGTGTTGCTTGTTAATCTAGCACCGTCAAAACTGCTTTGACTCCTCAGTGTCTTCATTTTCCTTTTTCACTTTTTCCATACACAAATTCAATTGCTTAATTTCTTATATTAATCGTAGGTTTATCAAAATCAATCACAATATCATTTGATTCTATTCAAATTCGATGCCTTCAGTTCTACTTCTACACATATGATTCTCTTCTACATCGGCAGTCATCAATTAATACAAACCTATAACTGATTTCTCTGCTCTTCTAATCAAGCTCAAGAATTTTAAAGTAATTTCCTCTCTAATACACCTCATGCTTACCTCTGTGGTCCTGGTCGATCCACTTTCATCCATTATGCAAGGTATGTAATTTTGATTTGAGCTCCAATTAGCATCACGCACAACACATTGCTTCACACCCGATTAGTATCACGATTAGCCCTTGATCTCAGCTCTGATTAGCATCTAATTTCAAATATGTCGTTTTGGCTCACGTATGAGACTATACTAAAAGTTGTTTTTTTATGTTTATACCATCATCTTTTGTTAAAATTCTCACATTTTTTGTGGTATATGATGTTCATCTAGAGATGCATATGTTATTGAAGAAACATATGCTAAGAAAAATTGGGATATTTTATTTCTGCATGCCAAGTGTTTAACAAAATGTCACAATGAAATAGCTGAACAATTAGTTGTTTATGGTCTGAGTACAAAATTGAATAACTTCTTATCACTTATGTGCTTGTCAAATTGAGTCATGCTATGTTTGTTCAATATGTCTGATATAGTTTTTACTTTTTATCCATCAATATTACATTATTAGCGTATGCAATAGATGCTCAACATGCATTTGAATGATATGAATATAACATTTGGTTGGTGATATTTCAAGACATTGTTTTCACTTTTCCCATTGGTTAATGTTGCTTTAATGGTTATCTTTGTATTGATAGTTTTACATTAATATTACATTTTATGTTGTACTTGTGTGCATTAAAATTGCATTGCTAACTTTTTTAACAAACACATGATGCTTCTTCATTGACAGTTGCTAATATAAAGCCGACAAGTGTTTGGTTTGGTAAATTAGAGAACCAGAGTTTACTTTTATTTTTACATGTATTCTAGGACACAAAGTTTGAATATAAGTGATTTCAACATTCTTGCAAATGGATGATGCTTGATACTTTAATTTTACATATATGTATTATAGGACCCATCACCTGTAATATATATCCAGATTTGCACTCTATGAGAAATTGATTTTTTTAATTACTTGATTTTATTTTCTAGGTGGTCAAAGTGGTAGAGCAAGTCCTACTGTGACATGTGAGCAATGCAAAGCTTGGTTACAAGGAGCTGTTGCATAAGTTAATAGCAACTCTAATGGAGTCCTAATATGACTCCCCAATATATCAAATAATTCATAAAATCCATGCATTTATTCAAATAATTTGTCCCAATATATATTCAAATATTACGTAGCTTTCGGAAAACAATGGAGTGGCACTATAGTTATGCATATATATTAGCTCATGATTTACCATTATGTATAGATCCATAGCTCAAATGGTAAGAGCACTCATATATGTTACTACATTTATGGGAGGTTGGTGGTTCAATTCCACATGGATCTCTTTCTTATAGTTTGTTAGTCTATGTATCAACCTCACAATGTAAATAAACTACCATATAGTGGAATAAAAGTAATTGTAGTAACCTCACAATAGTTTGTTAGTCTTGTCCGCATTTATTTTGCAGGTTGTGATTCAGGACATAGTGGCGAAACATTATCTGGACATCAATGGATTGGTCTAGACTCTAGATATACCGTGATCAAAACGTCATACATGATTCCGATGGTGAGAAGCTTCCATTCATTTACGGATATAAAGATTCACAATTGCAATATACTTCCTGGGTATTTTGCCTTTTTTTTCAATCTTGCTTTCAATACCAAAAAACCAAAGACATCCAAAAGTATTCACTTCTAAACTGGAATAAAAGTAATTGTAGTAACTACAAGTGAGGTGATGAAAAGTTGTGTTTTGTATTAGGATTCCTATTTTCTTTTCCTTTTTCATTTTTCCTTTTTCATGAACATTCTTAATCATGAACATACATGTGTTTTTGCAGGTGGGACAAGTGCTTCTAACACTACCATACTTTTTTTCTCAACTGGGAGTGGTCTCTGGGCCTCTGGGGTTGTGCTTAGAATATTCTATGGTCTTCTTTGAACCTGGACAACTTATTTCATCAGTGTTGTATACATCGAGTATAGAAGCAGAAAGGAGAAAGAAGGTGTCAGCTTTTTAATAACCATGTTATACAGGTCCATTTCTACATGCTTCTTCTGATTATGTCAAAATAAATACAGCTTTTTATAAATCAAAATTGGTTAGATCATCTGGGAGATAAATTGTTTTCATTTTTATTAATTGAACATTATATATATTAACTATGTCTACTGGTTGAAATTTTATTTCAAAAAATAACAATTTCATTTTTTTAGTCACTGTTAAGAGAAACTTTAGTTTTAGCTAAATTCGTACTATTATTATGAATATTAATTATTTATTGAGATTTCAATAAAACAGCTTAAATTAGTAATCATTTTTACATAATTCCCGTCGCAAACCGATCACCTATTTGTTATATATCTAATGAATTTTTAATAATGTGTTTTAATGCAATAGTTTGAAGTTCTTGATTGATTATTGGGACCTTACTAGAAAGCAATAGGACTGGGTTTCAACTGCACTTTTTTATGTTCCGATTTGTCATACAATTGATAGCTTGTGCACTTTTTTGTTGTTTGCTTTTGAAATGAGTGTTTCTTTGCTTTGAAAATCATGTTAATAATTGACACTTTGTTTGTTTTGTATAAAAATGACAGTAGTGTATACTATATAAATTACCATTTGGATAAAAAAAAACATGGACATACTAATTTGGAGGATGCTGTGCAACAACGGTGTTCATTCCATCTTTCCGCAACTATAGAATTTCGTCTTTTCTTGGCCTTGGGATGACCACTTACATTGCCTTGGTACATGGCCATTGCAGCTATAGTTCACGGCCAGGTACTTTCTTTTTTCATATATTGCTCAACGCAGAGAATATGGTGCCAATATGGTTTATTACTTTCATATATTTCATCTTCCATATTTGAAAACCAGATCTTCTATTTCTATGGTTTCTTTCTTTCATATATGATATATTTACATGTTTTGTATTAGCATTCTATTAAATATGTTGCAGAGTGACCACAAGGAGCTACGAATGGAGGTGATGACAGATTTTGTACAAAGGTTTCAAAAGGAAGATGAGGCGAATTATTATATTAGTTATTAATTTTTTTTTATTTTGCATTTTAAATATTACGACATACAATACTATACTTTATTACTCTGTGTACAAAATATGATGTATTTGGTTACGACATCAAAATCTATTAATTAGTACTGATTTATATGTAATTTGAAAGGTCACAAATGGCATGTTTGTTCTTCCTTTCAGGCTTTTAGAAAAATGGTACACTATTGAATGAACATGTTACTAATTGGAAGAAATTGTTGCCACCGCCGTTTTACGCGGGTACCCTACTATTCCTCTTAATTCAAGCGTACTGAAAAAAAACCCTCTAGACCGATACTGACTTTAGCATCGGAGTGGCTACGCAGGCACCTGCTGCGCCATTAGCCCAAGCTCTTTGTTGTGCTGCAGTGTGATTGTCTCCTTCAAGTCTCATCGTAGATCATAATCTAGGCATAAACAAGCATCTGTATCTCGAAGACCACTGTTGATAGTCTCTCTCATTTGACAGATCTGTGGGTATCTACTTTAATTTTAACATTGACGGTCTGCTGGTGCGGTGGTGGAAAGCTGTGGTGGCTGGGGTAAAACTGTTGAAGGGTGAAGACAAAATCACAGATCATAAAAATGTAGTTTTTTAATCATAGTTAAGAAATCAATTTTAGAACATTCAATTTGAACAAGTTCTCTATTAATCCGAAATTTTTTCTAAACCTTCAACTAATTAAACCGTGCTTCTTTCTTCACGTAAGTGTAGATTTCAATATCAATGAAAGTTGTTATAATTAAGTGATGTTATTAAACGAATGGGGTTGAATAAATTTCCAGATTACATGTATTCCATCCAGATAAGTTTCCAAACTTAAATACCGCTGAAAATAGTAACCATTGAACCCGGTGGCGGAATTCAAATGTATATATTGGTTGGGACGAACTAACAAATAAATATTTATAATTTAAAATAGAACATATAAGCTAAAATTCTTTTTAGTTAGCTTGATAATTTAAAATTCGTGTTCTTCCGGAATAATCCCGAAGAAGATTGTGCATGTCAGTTATAGTTGGGTTGAAGGATTTGAAGATTATGAATGTGTTTGTGGTTGTATGATGTTGTCAAATACGTTAAAATCATTTAATTGACCTTCATTACTATCACTTTCAAATTAAATAACTTCATTTTGAAAATTTTATCCATCGATAGATATTATAAAACATACGATTAACAATTAAAGAGTAATTAAACTAAATAGTTACAAACTTTCTAGGCTCGTATATAATTGAGACTTGGTTTTAATTCGGGCTAAAATATAAATGGTTTTAATTTGGATAAAAGTATCCGGTATTATTCGTTTTACTTTTATTACTTATTTAGTTATTTAGACATTAAACTTTTAATTTCTTATTTCATTTGAGGTATGCAAGTTACACAATTAAATTTTCGTCAGTTACACACATAAAATTCCCACACAGATAGGTCCGCCTATGTATGAACCTATATGCTTTTGAAAAGAATGTATGTCTTCTTGGTCAAGTACCCACTCTTGTGGAAATAGGAAAAGGTAAATTAAATATGGAAAATTTATTTTGCTTAATATATGCCCTGATATAAGTTGTTATTTCTTGCAATTAGTGTATATAATTCACTACATGTCTTTATCCAATAGCCAAATAATATGTAATCAATGTTATATATTAGACAACCATGATTATATTAACTACTTGCTAATTCAACAATGTTTTTTTTAAGACGTTGTATAACGATTTCTTCGCTTCAGCTGCTCACCACCTCACATCGTTGTACCATCTTCTTATTACAAAACATCGACTTATTACAAAATCTTAAAGAAACTTCACTGATCACCACCTTCACGTGACAGAATGCTTTTTTCTTGACGTTACAAGAACAATTTATAGATCCAGCTCGAACAAAGGCTTGGAAGCCTAAAAAACATGGGAAAAAAGAGAATTAGTGTACCAATATATGCATTCACTTATTTATTTTATAATCCACAAAGCAGAAATGAACAATGGAACCTCGATGGTTTGAATCATCTGCTGAATATGTTGTAACTCATGGACAACATTCTCGATATTCATCCGTTGTGATGGGGAATCCAAGGAGCACGATACTCCAATCTTGACAATTGAAGCGAGACAGTCCTTTATTTTTCTTGCATCCTCTAATGTACATTGCATCGTGATTGCATTTACTTGAAGGTTGTCGTCAATAACATCGGTTACATTGTCCGGTAATGCCATGCATGCAAATTTATGAAGGCTAAGATCTTCGTTAAAGATCTTGTCGGTTGGAATTTTCCGTGTCATCACTTCCAACAATAATATTCCAAAACTATATACATCTCCACTTCTTGTCATCTCACTTACGACGCCATACTCTATAATTTATAGGCAGTTGCTTTAAAAAAGACAAAAATAGAAATATTGTAAGTGAATATGGAAATTTGTTAATGCATTTAAACATACCTGGAGCTGCATACCCAATTGTTCCTCTAATCCCGATCGAGCTATTTTGGTTTGAGTAGGTACCAAGAAATCGGACTAGGCCAAAGTCTCCAACATGAGCCACCATATCATCGTCAAGTAGAATGTTTTGAGGCTTCAAGTCACCATGAATGATTGTTATTGCACAATGATTGTGAAGATAGTCAATTGCAGATGCAACATCAATAAGAATATTTATTCTTTGAAGGAGATTAAGTCTCCATATGTTTGCATTTGAATGCAACCAATCATGTAAATTCCCATTAGGCATAAACTCATATACCAAAGCTTTAAAATCATTTCCTTGAAAGTCAATACTCGAACAGGAAGTAATTATCTTCAACAAATTCCGATGTCGAATAATTCGTAGTGCTTCACACTCTCTTGTAAAGCTTGACTGAGCTCCTGTGTTTTGAAGATGCATAACTTTCACTGCAACAACCCCGTCATCATGATCAAGGCGCCCTTTATAAACAGAGCTGAACCCACCCTCACCAATCAAATTTTCTTGGGAGAAGCCATTTGTAGCATTGAAAAGTTGATTGTATGAAACTTTCAAGAATTGTTCTTTCAATGATAATTGAGACTCTTGACCCTTTCTTTTCTTCTTAGACCAGGCATACAAAAGACATAACAATGTAAAAAGCGTGGATGCCATAGAAATGACTATTACGAACCAAGGATATCGCTTTTTATGCTTCTTTGTCTCCAAGCAATTACCTAACCCAAGTTCAACCAAACCACCGCAAAGCCTACTATTCCCTAAAACCGATAAAGCACTTGTGTTGCCAAATACTCCTAGGATTGGTAGTTCTCCCTCAAAATCATTAAAGGATAAGTTCAGATATTTTAAGGAGAGCCGTTCCATGAAGCGAGGAATTTGGCCTGATAATTTATTGTTAGAAAGATCAAATTCCACCAATCCTTTCAAGGAACTTAATGATTGTGGTATTGTGCCTTGGAACAAGTTGCCTTGGAAATATAAGAATGAAAGGCTAGTGCAACCACCAAGGCTACTAGGAATGTTTCCTGATAATTTATTATGAGATAAATCTAGAGTAGTCAACATTTTGAGGTCCCCAATTTGTGGTAAGGAACCATACAGGTTGTTTTCAGAAAGATCTAAATTTATCGATAGAGATGAAAGTTGAAGAAGTTCTTTTGGTATTTGACCACTTAGTTTATTGCTACTAAGGATCAAATCCAATAGACGATGACATTTCCCCAGGGTTGATGGAATACTACCTTCTAGTCTGTTGAAATCTAAATAAAGGTTAGTCAACCATGATAAGTTCCCAATGGAATCTGGAATTGGCCCTGAAAATTGGTTTTCAGCTAGAGCAACAAATTGAAGGTTTTGAAGGTTACCAATGGTCGAGGGGATTTTTCCTATGAATTGGTTACCTCCTATAACAAAAACGGTCAACCCAAGTAAATTACCTATACTTGAAGGGAGTTTTCCATACAATCTATTATTTCCTACATTTAGATTATAGAATTGATTAGAAAGATTACCTATTGATCTCGGGAGCACTCCTTGAAGTTTGCAATTTTCTACATTCAAAGACTTTAATCTGCTACAATTTTGTAAATGATCAATAAACTTCAGTTCATCAGCTTCTCCACTTCCAAAGACATTATCATGTAAGGATATTACCTCAATATCTCTTAGTTTTGCATAGTCGAATCTCAACTTCCCAGAAAAATAGTTACTACCCATTTCAAGACTTCTTAATTTTGAACAGTTTGATATCCATGGTGGAAGAAGTCCAGTAAGTAGGTTATTCCTTAATTGAATGAATTCAACTTGTGTGAGAATTGCACCCATGGTTGAGGGAAGACTACCAGTAAGCTGATTCTCAGCCAAGCTAAAATTAGATAGGAGTGACAGGTTATAAATGGAACGTGGGATGGTTCCATATAAGTTACAACCACCAGAATACATATCTCTTAAGCTTTTCCAATTGCCTATGGTGTCTGGAATGCTACCACCCAACGGATTTCCAGCAGTATAAAACACTTCCATTGATGTAATATTCCCCAAGACAGGTGGAATTCCACCTGTTAAGTTATTTTCATGAACAGCAAAAACTTTAAGTTTTGAGAGGAAATTGAATTCCTTGGGTATGCTTCCAACTAGTTTATTACTACCAATTGAAAGAAACTCAAGGTCACTACAACCAGACAGGTTAGTTGGAATAACTCCATTGAAGTTGTTAGATTCAAGATCAAGGGAACGTAGTCTGGACAGATGACTCAGTTCATGAGGGATGATTCCTTGAAAGCTGTTGTTCCAAATATAAAACTCACGAAGGAAGCTGAGGTTCCCTATATGTGGAGACAAAGAGCCTTCTAGGCCCTGTGAATATATTTTAATAGCACTCACTCTTCTATGTCGCTTCCCACATGAAACACCGTTCCAATCACAAAAATGAACAGAATTGTTCCATGAGCTTAGAGCTCCATATGGATCATGGTTGATCATTGACTTGAACGACAACAAAGCTAGATGATCGGACTCATTTCCGGCATTGGAAGCACAGACGGTAGTGGTTATGAGAAATATAACAAGAACGGAAGAGAGAAATGCAATAAGAGAAGAAATTGATAAGCAAGTTGGTTTCTTTGGATTCATTTTTGGAACTATACTTGTGACTAGCTAGAAGGCTAACTCGTGGCCTTTTATCCTAATTTTTGCATGTTAATTAATTGTTTAATTATCTTTTCATAGTACATGAAAATAATTAAATAAATGAGAAAAATTGTCCAGAACTAAAAAGACAAATAGCACATCTGACGTCTCTTGTGGATGGAAGGATATGGATTCAAATATTGTAGCTAGGGTTTAGCATAACTTCGGTTAGCCTGATTGTACAAAATAAAAGACATAATTGCGCAAATAAACACAACTTGTCAGTTTTTTGTTACTAAAACCTCAAACAATTTTTCGTTGCATAGAAAACCCCGAACTAACTAAAAATCAGTAAATCAAAGTTTTAAACGAGTAATAACTGGTTTCAACATGGTTATTAATCCTACGTGGACCGGTAACCGGTTGTCAAGTATCACACATCATTTAAACCCCCGTTAAGAATTACAATTAAAAATTATCAACGGGGGTTTAAATGGTGTGTAATACTTGGTTATCGGTTTCAACAATTAAAATTTATTCCACGTAGGTTATTTACCGGTCCACGTATGATTAATAATGGGTTTCAACCTTATACCCATTGATAAAACCTTGATTTACTTTCGGGGTTAATAATGCAACGGAAAATGGTTTGGGGTTTTAGTCATAAAAAACTGACAAGTTGAGGGTTTTTTGCGCAAGTATCCCAAAATAAAAACATCATTCATCTTTTAATTGTTCTTAACTATTTTAATTTATCATTTTTTTTCTATTTATAACAACGTAAATTGTATTTTTATCACCTCTATCAATATCTTTTACTTTTTATAAAAAATTTGTCAGGCCGGTGAGAACGATTTATTTGCGTAAACGTAATGCTAACTTGACCAATTGGAAATACATTATCTTCCACATTTAATCCTTTTGAAAAACAATATTTTATTCTATTTTATTGAACTTATTTAGTTTAGTTATGTTGTTTAACTTGTATTCTACGACACAACTAAACTAAGTTCGATAGAATAGAACAAAATAATTCTTTTATAAAGGACGATGGACTACTGGTTGTAGACATAAAATCCATAGTAGAGATTAGGGTTCAACCATGCACGTCTTTAACCATGGATTACGTGATTTACCTCCTCCATGTTGGCCATGGGACTAGTCGGTGTGGGCTGAGCGGATGATGATGACATTATTCTTTGTTTCAAAATTAGTTTATTAATTAATCTATTACTAAACACATGTTTTTAAACTCGTATCAGTAGTCCAAATATATAACATGCTCTTCTAGATAAACAAATTATACAGGATAAACAAAACCAAAACTTTTAGAAATGAGAATCAAAAACAGACTGTACCAATATATGCTATGATCAATTCGGTTCCACTTACCAACTTTTCCCAACCAAAATAATACAATTTTAAAAGAAGGACAACCATATCGAATGCTACTAGCTAGTTTTAATTCATTTCAATATGATTATTTGGTTTAGTCCTGAACTATATATACAAACCGCAACCCACTGTAACATGCAGGTCACTTAACTTGTCATTAACGTTCCAACGAAAAAATTCAAGTCAAATTTTTCATCATTAACATCAAAACATTAACTTGTGGTTAACTTTCATCATCCCACTTTCTCCAACAATGAAAAGTATCACCACACTGATTAATCCCGATCAAATGTTATATTAGCATGTTAATTATGTAAAGTATGTAAAGTATGATGTATGGTATGTAAATTATAGTAAGTAGAAGGACCTATTTAGTATTTAGGAATACTTGAAGGGTTGCACCTTTTCATAAAGGTTGTGACTTTTCATGAAAGGGTACCACGAAGAGTTGACTATTCAACGCACCCTTTAGATTATTATATATAGGTCCAATGTAATCATTTGTAAGTGTGATTTCTGAAAGATTGTTAATAAAGATTATATTTTGTAAGTAAATCATGTGTATTTGAGTGTAAGAATCCCAACAATTGGTATGATTTTTCGATCCTAAATCGATCATCATATACCGTAAATTATTGCAACAGAGATATAGCAAACCCTAGAAATTAGTCAAAGGGGATATACCAGTACGTATAAGCCTCATACCGAAAGCAATAGAAGCCAAAATCAGAAAGTCAAACCTAATTTTGAAGAAGCCAACCGCAGAAACCCCACGGTTAGGAGTCTAGAACCACCACCGAACCACCAGTTGCCACCACCAGAACCACCGAATGCCGCCATCATTAAAGGCAACGTTTAGGGTTCTAGAATTCCAGAAGTCGAACCAACGCAACCAACCGTCGTCTACCACCACCAGAAACCGCCAATCGCCACCATAGAATCCATAACCAACGATTGATACATAGGCTGTCGATTAGGAATAAGGCAACAGAAAGGGGGTTGCATCGATTCAAAGGGAGAAAGCAGAAAACCGTAGCACCGGTTCACAAAAGAAAGCATCGGTTCAAAGTAAGCACACTGGTTAGGAAGAAACCATCGCAACATTTCTGAAAGAACTTGCACCGGTTCAAGAAAAGGAGGAGGCAGTAAGGGAAAAAGAAGGGCATCGGTTCACAGCATAAAAAAATAATAAGGGCGTAACACTGATTGAGAAAGAAAAGCAGAGGTCTCATTTGTAGCATTTAGCAGCCCAGCCCAAAACATAAGGAGGAGCCCAAGCCCAAGTAAGAGCAAGGAAAAAGGAGGCCCAAATCAGTAAGGAAGAAAATTTAACAAAAGCCCACCAGGTTTTGTTTTCTTTTCATCTTTTAATTTTATTATTATTATTATTATTATTATTATTATTATTATTATTATTATTATTATTATTATTATTATTATTATTATTATTTTAGACAGTAAATTTTTAATTTATTTAAGATAATAGATTAAAAATTTTAATATTAGTCTGTTACAATTTTTCGTTAACGTAGAATTGTTGAATTGTTTAAAATAATAATTGTGGTTAGTATAAAATAATAATAAGTAAGTAAGGATCCAAGGAGTTACAAAAATCCGTGTAACACCAAAATTTGAAGTAAGTTTAGTACGAGTACGTTAGACAACCGTGACCGGCCAGTTTGTCTAAAACCCGGAACTTAGTGTTGTAAGAAACCTTAGTGTTTCTAAGAAAGTAAGAAAACAACCTAGTTTCAAAGTAAGTAAGTAATAGAAAAACCTTAGTGTTTTTCAAGAAATCCTAGTGTTTCCAAGTAAGTAAAGAAAAAATCATAGTGTTTTTTCAGAAACCTAGCATTTCCCAGTAAGAAGTAAGAGAAAACCATCGTGTTTTCAGAAACCTAGCGTTTCCCACTAAGAAGTAAGAGAAAACCATCGTGTTTTCAGAAACCTAGCGTTTCCCAGTAAGAAGTAAGAGAAAACCACTGTGTTTTCAGAAACCTAGAGTTTCCCAGTAAGTAAGAGAAAAACCGTTGTGTTTTTTCAGAAACCCTAGAGTTTCCCCGGTAAGCAAGTACGTGAAAATCATAGTATTTTCAGAAACCTTCGTGTTTCACAGTAAGAGAAACCATCGTGTTTCAAAGCAAGTAAGAAACTGATCATACAAGTAAGGTTGGTCACATTATCACAAGAAAGTAAGTAAGTAAGCATTAAAATCTTAAATTTCAAAACTATGGCAAAAAGAGAAGCATCTACACAAATACGTGATCAAAATGTAACACTTCAATGCCCGAAACTAGATGAAACTAATTATACTACCTGGGCAATCATAATGGAAACAATATTAAAGGCATATGGTCTTTGGAGACACTAGATGCCACAGAAGATATAGATGAACAAAAAAGCACCAAACAAAAGCAATGATACTAACAACTTTGCCACAAGATATTTTAATGCAAGTTTCACAGTATGCAACTGCGAAAGAAGTATGGGAGTCTATCAAAGTACGATACATCGGAGAAAACCGAGTTTAACAAGCACGCCTACAAACTTTAAGGAGCGAATTGGAAGCTTTAAAAATGAAGAATAACGAGACAGTGAGCAACTTTGCAGGAAGATTAGGAAGCATAAGAGGCAAGATCAAAAGTCTTGGTTCAAATCTTAAAGACAAAGTACTCGTAAGAAAGCTACTGAACTCAGTCCCAAAGAAGTTTCTACCGATCGTAGCATCAATTGAACAATACTCGGATGTTAATAGCATGTCATTGAAGAAGAACAGGAAGAATAATAACTTTTGAAGAACGCCTCAAAAGTCAAGATGAACCACAAGAATATCACCAAGGAAACCTTCTAATGGCAACTACAAGAGTTCAACACCATGGAAAAGGTCGAGGAAGAAACTTCAATAAAGAAAGAAAAGAACGTGAAAGAGGTACGAATCAAGAACGAATCAAAAACAGAATGAGATGTTATGAATGTGGAGAATTTGGTCACTTTGCATATGAATGTTCAAAATGGAAAGAGAAAGACAAGAAGCAAGAAGCACATCTCGTCTATCTAAGCGAAGACGAACCTACATTGTTGTAAGACAAGATGATCGTGATTAAGGGGGTGAATGATGGATTAATCCCGATCAATTGTTATATTAGTATGTTAATTATGTAAAGTATGTAAAGTATGATGTATGGTATGTAAATTATAGTAAGTAGAAGGACATATTTAGTATTTAGGAATACTTGAAGGGTTGCACCTTTTCATAAAATGTCGTGATGAAAGGGTACCACGAAGAGTTGCGACTATTCAACGCACCCTTTAGATTATTATATATAGGTCCAATGTAATCATTTGTAAGTGTGATTTCTGAAAGATTGTTAATAAAGATTATATTTTGTAAGTAAATCCTGTGTATTTGAGTGTAAGAATCCCAACACACACCATGTCAATTTTCTTCTCAACTAGTGTTGTCACTTTCCCTAGCTAGTACTTTAATTTGTCAAAATTCTACACTACATTTCCACTAATGACCTTGTAAAAGTTTTGCACTACTTTCGTTTTCCATTTTGGTGCCATTAATTTTATCAAATAATCGATCAGAAGCTAGACTAGTTGGCGTTCATTTTTTTTCCACTGTTGATACGAATTAAACTCCTCGAATGTTCTAAATGGTGTAGAAACCTTATATATGTATACTCTATACGTATAATAGGCTCATAGCTCAAAGTAATACCTAAGATTTATTAAACACGATAACAAAACTTAAGAAAGAACCCGCACTGAAACTGTTCCTAATATATCGCCAAACGGCTTGGAGCAATTTATAATAAAGAAATTAGAATAAACTATAACTAAAACCTATGCAGGCAATATATATTAAAGTAAGAGAGCAAATCAAAGATATGTTTAAATTTGATACGATAAAGAGCACTGAGTATTTGGATTTATTTCCAAGATTAAGACCACTGAGTATTTGGATTTGTTTCCAAGATTTACGATGATATATTAAAGTTAATTAATTAACATTTGACTTCACTAATTTGGCTACATAAGAGGGAAGGGTATTCATACATTTCTCATAACCACATTTTTGTACACCTCAACGTCACATCAGCTTTTCTCTCTCCACCTTTCTATCTCTCTCCACCTTTCTAAGTTGGAAATTAATACTCATCTTTCTAAACATTTCCATCTTTCTTAATTTTTTTAAAATAAATTCATTATAATTAACAAAACATTTAAAACTAAAATAATTAATTTCATAAATATTTAAAAACTTACATAATAAAATTACGAAACTAAAATTAAAAAATAAAAACTTACGAAACTAAAAATTAAAAATTAAAAAAATTACGAAACTAAAACTAAGAATTAAAAAATTACGAAACTACATTTGTCATCCCCAAAAATTACAAACGTCAAAAACGAAACAGTATAAACGAAACAACAATTACAAAATCAATAATAAAAAATATAAACATTTATGAAACTATAATAAACAATAATAAAAATAAAAAATTATAAAACTAAATTATGTGTGTGTGTGTGTGTGGGGGGGGGGGGGGGTTTGAAAGCAAAAAAAAAAAGGGAACGGAAGAAGGGCCGAGCGGTGTGAAGGAGCCGGGGAGGGGAGGGGCTGGAAAACGTCAGGGTCGAGGTCGGGGGATAGTGTGCCCGCCGGCCTCTTGCTGATTTGGCAAGCCGCATGCCAGCGGCTCCCCATGTTGTTTCCTCTAATACATGAGAAATTTGTTTTCAAGATTTTTAGGGGGATTGCCCTTAAAAAGGATCTACTAAACTACTGGTGTTGGTTGTTTCTTAAAACTTACACCGTTCCCCGACAACGGCGCCAAAAACGATGCGTGCAAAACACACCTTAGATTTTAATTTCTACATGAAACTCAAAGTCTAAATTGCACAACTGGCAGTGTACCAATCGTGTGCAATATAGCTTAGAATCACCCAAGATTTATCGAACTTAGGAAACGAAATAAAGAACTGAGACTCCAGTACTACAACCTAAACCAATATTTAGCTATATCAGATCTTTTTGAGAAAATTACCAACTAGAGGCAATAATTAAAAAATAATTAACAGAATAACTAAAGCAAACAAGTAACACAAGATTAAAAAGTTAAACTAATTTTTTTGGCTTTTTCAATTTTAAATTAAAAAAACTAATACTGACAAACACGAATTAAACTTAACTAACGAACGCAACAAGTTATGACAACTATACAATACGAACCAAACTAACGAAACCAAAATCAAATCGGAACTAACTTAAGCAAGTAAAGATCTATGATAAATTAAAATTTGTGAAACTCTTATATTACGAAAGCGTTACCCACTTGGAATTAGAAAAATATAATTAATTGACGATGGATTGAATTGATTGACTAAAAATAAATCGGTAAATAACCAATAATAAATTCAATTAAGCCTGGATTTTGGTTTAATTTACCGATTAATTATTACTTCAAGTTAAAATATTTTATCTTTATAACCATGTTATGAAAACAAAGCAACTTATCAAAACTCCAATATTAACCAATAAATCTTATAATCGCAACACAATGCCTAAAGATAATCGATTAATATCGAAATCCAATAAATTAACTTCGTTATTTTAAAAATCAAACTTTACGATTTATCAACCCTATTATCGCAACACAATGCATAAGAATTAACAAACACATAAAATTCTAGATTAACAATCAATTATCAAATCATTATCGTAATACAATGCCTAGAATAGATAATTGACTACTTGTAACGACCCAATTATTTAATATAATTGATAGTTAATATTTATTGTAAAGAAATACAAATTTCGTATATTAATGAATTTTGTATTATATAAATAAATAGTTGGGTAAATTATAATACTGAAGTATTGATTTATGAAGAAAGGACCTTAAAAGAAATGAAAATAATTGTAGGGTCTAGATGGTAATCATTGAAATGTACAGGGACTAAAAGAAAAAGGAAAGGAAATCCTCCCTTTTTGCTTTATGCATACGCAGTGTGTCTGTGTGTGTTCGCCATTTTTAAACAACAAAAGCAAAAGCGAGAAAAGCGAGAATCTTGAAGAAGAAGAAGAAAACAAAATCCAGATTTTTGAAAGCATTTTATGGTTTTGAAAGATCCAAGAGGTACCAACTCTTATTTTTTTAAATCTCACATTTTCTCTTCTCTTCACCATCTTCGTATGAAGAAGATGAGAACTCAAATGAGTTTTTATGAAAAACTCTTAGAAGTGGTTATATCTTGAAAGAAAATGGTGAAATATGTTAAATTCACCATCTAGAAACATTATATGCAAGTTTTTATGTGTTATCGTGGGTTTAACTCAAAAACCCGAAATTGAGTTTACATGAACTCTTGATGATTCAAAAGGATTAAATAGTGTTTTTATGGTTAAAATGGGTTAGAAAGTATATATATATATATATATATATATATATATATATATATATATATATATATATATATATATATATATATATATATATATATATATATATATATATATTGGGAATGATTTACAACTCTTTGTAATAAATGTAGAAAGATTTTGGTAATTTTGAACATAAAATCTGTAAGCCAGATTGTGCAAACTTGCACTCGACTCGGCAAGTCGGCCTTGAGTTTTGAAAGAAAAATTTTAAATTTGAAGTTTTCGGATAGTTTGAGATCCGAATTTCGGATGGGTAGATCCGAGATTCGGATGAACCTTGACCCGAATTTTCGGATGGCTTTGACTCGAATTTCGTACCAATTTCGGTTGTGTGGAATCCGAATTTCGGATGGCGAGTCAGACCCAGTTTTGGTCAAAAATTTGTAATTTTAATTATTCTTTGGGATATTTTGCCATAATAGTTTATGACTTCAAGTAGGAAGAATATAAACCAAAATAATAATTGAGATTTAATACCGAAATTAATTTAGTCTTACGACTAATGTATCTGGGTCAAAGTTAAGAAATTATAAGTTGTGAGACTTATAAATGTTATATTATGAACCTATCTGTAGGGGTTTGACGGGTTAAAGTTCATTGGAGATTATTACTCCTATTTCGACGATTGTAACTCGGTTTTGAAGCCGAGAGCTTGTTGTACATCACTGTGAGTTCTAGCATTAATGTATCTGTATACATATCATGAATTGTATGTTATTGCTTTCGCATCATTCTTGTCATTTACATGCGTTGCCATCACATACATTACTGTTGTCATATTATCACTCGTTTGATAAGTTATTGATCATTCATTTGACCTCTCCGCTGAGACGGTAAGCCTGTGCGTGTGGTAACCTAGCAGAATCATAATGGTAAGCCTGTGTGTGGTAACCATTATTGTCTGAAAAACGATAAGTTTGTGATCTGTGGTAATCGTATGGAATCACTGTAAATTGCATTATCGATAAGCCTGTGGACTGTGGTAATCGAGCAGTAGATTGTAAACCCATTGTACGGTAAGCCTGAGCGCATGGTAACCGCAATGTGGTAGCCTATGAGCCATTAGTTGGCCTCCTGAGATTGTTAGTTAAAATTCATGACATTGCATGACATCACTCATATATCGCATGGTACCTTAATCTAGAAACTCACTAAACAACTTTGTTGTTTACCCGTTAGTTGATATTTATTTTCAGCAACCGATATGGGCAAAGGCCGGGCTGGCCCAAACTGTTAGACACTGATTGGAGTATGGATATGTAACATCCGCTAATTTCAAGGTAATTAATTAATTTCGAGTCGCTTAATTTAAATACTAATTCGAGGAAATAAGATTTAAATTATTCAGTTCGGGCGTTGACATTTAAATGATGAATTTCATAGTTTTAAAATTTGGAGTTTAATAAATAAAGGGTTATAATTACATATATGTATGTAGTAGTAACAAAAAAAATAAGAAGAAAAAAAGAAGAAGAAGAAAATCGTGAGAATTACATGGGGAGGGGGGGGGGGGGGGGTGGGTAGGGGGACCAATTCTAACCAAAAAGCATACTTGGCTATAAAAGTCACCACCACTAGGCACTCATCACCGATCCTCACCTTCATCATAATGTTGTATATATACATGTAAACTCAATTCACAATTTATTCATTCTTTTCAAAAATCAAGAATACACACAAAGAAACCTGGGGTTTTACTTCTTTCTGCTTTTGGGGTTGGAACTCATTGATCAACATCTCAACTAGGATAAGACTTAGATTTATTTCAAGTAATTTCCACTCTATTCGAGAAAATCAATCTTATAATCGAGTTGGATTTACAGTCTATCCGAGAAATTCTTTTATTCATTCGAGTTGCATTGTTCATGCCTTGCAAAATTTTTTAAACTGTTTCAACTCGATTCATGAGTAATTCTAGAAAATGTCAACATGATTCGAGTTGGTCAAACACTTCATTCGAGTTGACTGGTAATTCATTCGAGTTGTCAACTACTTCATTCGAGTTGACTAGTACTTCATTCGAGAAATCATTAACTCAATTCGAGCTTCATTCATTAGTCATGCGAGTTGATTCATGTGTCACTCGAGACTTTTCATGTTTCAATCGAGTTTCACTTCAAAATTTCCAAAATTTTACCAAGTGTGGAGGATTTCTAATTTTTCAGAAAAAATTCACATTTTTCAAGAAATTGTTAAAATCTATGTTTTCCTAACATTGGTCTCTTAACGATTGACTTTGATTTCCTAACAATGGAATCTCGATGCTTTAAACCGTAAAACACAAATTTTTCTAATTTCTAGCAAAATGTTTTATTTTTCTATGTGCAGGATTTCATTTTTTATCTGATTTTTCTAACATGTTTATTATTTTTTACACGTTACAAATGGCTTCCCAAGCTCAATCCCAACATTCCAATTCTTCTGATTCACATTCCTCATCAAACCATACACTAGTATCAAAACCAGTGAAATCAGCCTCCGTTACCTGACCATCACCTTCATCACCTATCCCAGACACTCACCTTGTGAAAAAAAAAATATTGCCTACCTTTTCGTAACAATAACCACAAACTTGATCCAAAAATCATAAAATTCAGTCGTCCCATTATTGTGGACATACTTAAAGGACATCCTATGGGCTACCTACTACAGTACAAACCTTCTATCCCCCCAAGTCTACCTGCAACAATTCTGGTACACGATAAAGTTTGTACCGGCTGATGGAAATCATCACTTTAAAGTTACAATAGATCAGTTTAGGGGGACCAATTCTAACCAAAAAGCATACTTGGCTATAAAAGTCACCACCACTAGGCACTCATCACCGATCCTCACCTTCATCATAATGTTGTATATATACATGTAAACTCAATTCACAATTTATTCATTCTTTTCAAAAATCAAGAATACACACAAAGAAACCTGGGGTTTTACTTCTTTCTGCTTTTGGGGTTGGAACTCATTGATCAACATCTCAACTAGGATAAGACTCAGATTTATTTCAAGTAATTTCCATTCTATTCGAGAAAATCAATCTTATAATCGAGTTGGATTTACAGTCTATCCGAGAAATTCTTTTATTCATTCGAGTTGCATTGGTTCATGCCTTGCAAAAATTTTTAAACTGTTTCAACTCGATTCATGAGTAATTCGAGAAAATGTCAACATGATTCGAGTTGGTCAAACACTTCATTCGAGTTGACTGGTAATTCATTCGAGTTGTCAACTACTTCATTCGAGTTGACTGGTACTTCATTCGAGAAATCATTAACTCAATTCGAGCTTCATTCATTAGTCATGCGAGTTGATTCATGTGTCACTCGAGACTTTCCATGTTTCAATCGAGTTTCACTTCAAAATTTCCAAAATTTTACCAAGTGTGGAGGATTTCTAATTTTTCAGAAAAAATTCACATTTTTCAAGAAATTGTTAAAATCCGTGTTTTCCTAACATTGGTCTCTTAACGATTGACTTTAGAATCCTAACAATAATATTTTAATATTATTGTCTGGAATCTCGATGCTTTAAACAGTAAAACACAAATTTATCTAATTTCTAGCAAAATGTTTTATTTTTCTACGTGCAGGATTTCATTTGTTTATCTGATTTTTCTAACAGGTTTATTATTTTTTATAGGTTACAAATGGCTTCCCAAGCTCAATCCCAACATTCCAATTCTTCTGATTCACATTCCTCATCAAACCATACACTAGTATCAAAACCAGTGAAATCAGCCTCCGTTACCTGACCATCCCAGACACTCACCTTGTGAAAAAAAAAATATTGCCTACCTTTTCGTAACAATAACCACAAACTTGATCCAAAAATTATAAAATTCAGTCGTCCCATTATTGTGGACATACTTAAAGGACATCCTCTGGGCTACCTACTACAGTACAAACCTTCTATCCCCCCAAGTTTACCTGCAACAATTCTGGCACACGATAAAGTTTGTACTGGCTGATGGGAATCATCAGTTTAAAGTTACAATAGATCAGTTTAAGGCAAAGATCACCCTTGTCAGGCTTCACCATAACCTGTTTCTACCACGCAGAATTGACACAGTGAACTTTCCGATCATAGCTGATTATGAAGATTTTGTATCAGATGAAGAGCTAGTTCATGATCTAATATGCTTAGGGTATTCCAAACCTCTACCAAAAAGCTCAAAGTTTCATCGGAATGGCCTCAATGGAGAGTGGTATATGCTATTTGGAATAGTCAACAGATACATGACATTTAAGCATACTAGAATTGATAGAGGGAGCGTACACTGCCTCAGAATTTTCTACGGGATTGCTTTTAACAAAAATTACGATTATGCACAATGCATTTGGGAGGATTTGAAAGAAGTTGTTTTGGCAAAAACAGCAAATCGTACAAGAAAGTTTGTACCGCTACAACGTTTCATTTAGATTTTGATAAGGGGAATCTTGAGGGGTAATGAACAAATCCCAAAAAGGTCAAATGCTCAGAAGTGCCCAGACTATGTCATGATGAGTCTACATAGGGTACAAGATGCGCCGAATGCGAATGTGATGCCTATTCCAGAGGCTCTTTTGAAGTATGCAGATCAAGAAAGTGAGAATGTTAAGATATATGGAATAGATCATGCTCTTATAACAACCCAAGAACCGGGTTTTCTTATCCCAGGAACTTTAGGAGAGCAGGAACATCAGCAGGGGGCTGATGTTCAGGGTAGCCAAAGTGAGTTAGAGGGAGTAGAGGAGCAGGTAAGGGGAGGTGAGAGGAGCTCAGATTCTGAAAGAACTTTATCCAATATTGTTGAAGGAGCTGATGAAGGAAATGATGATGAGGAAGGTAATGATAACAATGAGGGTGGTGCTGTTATGGTTAAAATTTCTTTATCTGAAAGAATTCTGGAGATTGATGTTGTCGAGATTGCTAGGGAAAGTGTGAGGGAGTTCCCAAGCCCAAAAAGCCGGGATCAAGCCTCATTTGCTGTTGGCTCCCAAATGGGAGTCAGCATTGAATCAGTCAGTATCCCACTGATGACTGCACACCCCCTTAGCCACTCATTTTCCTCTCAACAGGAAGATGTTTCAATTCTCACCGGGATCAAGCACATGATCTATGCATAAATCCTTTGGATTTTATGGATATTGAAACTAGTACACAACTGCCCGGGTGTATAACTTTTGTTTTTGCACATGAAATAGAACCGATACACACTAGGACACTAGAGTCGACTTCATATGTTGAAGTAAGTGCAGTTGAACTGAGTGTTCCTGCCAGAACAACCATAGTGTCGGAAGCATCTGTTGCTCAGTCACTTGAAGTGGTTGGAAGACCAGTCAGAGCTACAACATTGCCAACTCTGAGCACTGGCCACACAGACGTTCTTTTTACAAGTTCAACTGTTATGTCAACTGGAAGTCTCAGTGACCCAGTGGTTAGATTTTCACCATTTGTTACCGAAGCCAAATTGAATGAAGCGTTCAATGAAGCAGTTGCTGGCGTCTCAAATCAGATGACAAATCAATTTTCTAAAATGATGGATCAGATGGCAAATATTCAGAAACTATTGAAGGCCAAGAATGTATCTGAAGAAGTAAAACAAAGAGATCCAAATCAAGCAATTGACGAGCTAAGAGATTTTGTATGTGAACAATTTAACGAGATGAGGGAACGTATGATCGGGTTGGAGAGTACGGTGATAACAGCTTTAGGTGATATGTCTGAGAGGATATCTGCTGTGGAACAGACGTGTAAAGCACAAGCTTCTGCTCCGAAACGAAAACATGATGAACACGATGATGACTCCGATGATGCTCCTCATGAGGGGGAGAAGAGGAGGAAGCTTGATGAACAAGGATTTGGCCTTTTAATGATAACATATCCAGAAAATGATAAAGAGACAGAAGGTCAAGAAGTTGGTGAAGCAGAAAGCTCCAAAGAAAAGCCTGTTGATGCTCAAAGTGAGCTGGAATTGATTCTTCATGAAGATGTTCTAGTTCCTTTAAGTATTCAATCAGGAATTTATAATTTTGAAGAGTATGATGACACTGATGATGAAGCTCACAGACAGACTTTAATGATTGAGGGAGGTGATAAAGAAGTGGAAGTGGAGTTGTCAGATGATGACGATATGTTTGATCTTAATGATATATCTTTGAGAGCTGATAGGATTGAAGAAGAAGAGGATCTTGTGCAGGAGATATTAAAAGATGATGTACCGACACCAACGGTTGAAAAGCCTGAGGTAACGGTTACTGTTAAAGAAGAGGAAGTAGAACCATTTCCAGTAGAGAATGTTATGCCACAAGTGGTTAAGGAGTTGAATGAGGTTGAAATCATAGACAGATTCTTCAATGAATATATCTTGGCTGATGAGTCATAAAGACAACATCGATTGAGGTTTGAAGCTCAACAGATAGTCCAGAAAGAAATTAGAGATATGCTGACATTGTTGAATGAAGATGAAATAAGTAAGAAGAAGATAAAAGTATTGGAATTATCTGCGAAGAAATCTTCCGAATATATCAAGAAAAGAAATAAGCTTCCTTATCTTGAAGATCACCTGGAGAAGAAAATTTTCTGCAAGAAGCAAGCTTCGTGCACGTTTTTGAAGTTGTTCAGAGTGCTTAAGCCAAATATGCCAAATTTAGCAAACTATGCTAGTTTTTTGCAAAATAAAGCACAGCCGGTGGATAAGGTCAGAAGTGAGTTCAGGATTGTAGATCTAGTAAAAATTGAGAAGGATCGTTTTGTTAATATCTTTTATCCTACTTTTACCGTGACCAGAGCTGATGGAAATACATATACATTCACCGAGGCTGATATGTTTGGAATGCATTTGGTTGACATTGAAGATCTATTTGATGAGCTGTGTAGAAATAAGATGAATGAGCACTGTCGATTTGCACTAAATACTCTTTTTCACTTCATGCACACCAAATTGGTGCTTATGTCTGTGTAAGATCAGATGACAAATCAGTTACCGAAGCCAAATTGAATGAAGCGTTCAATGAAGCAGTTGCTGGCGTCTCAAATCAGATGACAAATCAATTTTCTAAAATGATGGATCAGATGGCAAATATTCAGAAACTATTGAAGGCCAAGAATGTATCTGAAGAAGTAAAACAAAGAGATCCAAATCAAGCAATTGACGAGCTAAGAGATTTTGTATGTGAACAATTTAACGAGATGAGGGAACGTATGATCGGGTTGGAGAGTACGGTGATAACAGCTTTAGGTTATATGTCTGAGAGGATATCTGCTGTGGAACAGACGTGTAAAGCACAAGCTTCTGCTCCGAAACGAAAACATGATGAACACGATGATGACTCCGATGATGCTCCTCATGAGGGGGAGAAGAGGAGGAAGCTTGATGAACAAGGATTTGGCCTTTTAATGATAACATATCCAGAAAATGATAAAGAGATAGAAGGTCAAGAAGTTGGTGAAGCAGAAAGCTCCAAAGAAAAGCCTGTTGATGCTCAAAGTGAGCTGGAATTGATTCTTCATGAAGATGTTCTAGTTCCTTTAAGTATTCAATCAGGAATTTATAATTTTGAAGAGTATGATGACACTGATGATGAAGCTCACAGACAGACTTTAATGATTGAGGGAGGTGATAAAGAAGTGGAAGTGGAGTTGTCAGATGATGACGATATGTTTGATCTTAATGATATATCTTTGAGAGCTGATAGGATTGAAGAAGAAGAGGATCTTGTGCAGGAGATATTAAAAGATGATGTACCGACACCAACGGTTGAAAAGCCTGAGGTAACGGTTACTGTTAAAGAAGAGGAAGTAGAACCATTTCCAGTAGAGAATGTTATGCCACAAGTGGTTAAGGAGTTGAATGAGGTTGAAATCATAGACAGATTCTTCAATGAATATATCTTGGCTGATGAGTCATAAAGACAACATCGATTGAGGTTTGAAGCTCAACAGATAGTCCAGAAAGAAATTAGAGATATGCTGACATTGTTGAATGAAGATGAAATAAGTAAGAAGAAGATAAAAGTATTGGAATTATCTGCGAAGAAATCTTCCGAATATATCAAGAAAAGAAATAAGCTTCCTTATCTTGAAGATCACCTGGAGAAGAAAATTTTCTGCAAGAAGCAAGCTTCGTGCACGTTTTTGAAGTTGTTCAGAGTGCTTAAGCCAAATATGCCAAATTTAGCAAACTATGCTAGTTTTTTGCAAAATAAAGCACAGCCGGTGGATAAGGTCAGAAGTGAGTTCAGGATTGTAGATCTAGTAAAAATTGAGAAGGATCGTTTTGTTAATATCTTTTATCCTACTTTTACCGTGACCAGAGCTGATGGAAATACATATACATTCACCGAGGCTGATATGTTTGGAATGCATTTGGTTGACATTGAAGATCTATTTGATGAGCTGTGTAGAAATAAGATGAATGAGCACTGTCGATTTGCACTAAATACTCTTTTTCACTTCATGCACACCAAATTGGTGCTTATGTCTGTGTAAGATCTACAGATAGGAGTTGAAAGAGGGATGAGAAAGATTAACATCACTGTTCCAAACTGTTTCATCAAATTTATGGAAAATCAGAAAGAGTTTCAAGTTGTCATGGCCAAGCATCCTGTAGCAATCTACAAAGATAAAGATCAAAAGCTAAGGGCTATGCGGACCATTGAATTGAATAAATTCTGTGATGGAACACTGCAAAATGTGATGAATGGCTTGAAAGGGAAGTTGGCAGCTGGCAAGAAAAGAAAGACAAAGAAGGGAGCACTAAGTGTGAATGATAGAAAGCTTATGGTTGAATTCATATCAAAAATTAATTGGAGGCTGTCAAACAGAAAAAGTATCAGACGTTTTGAGATGAAGCTGGGACTATCAAACTGAAGACTTATTATAATTTGTCAAGATCAAAATTGCTACCAATTAAGAAGTTTGCGGAATAACACTTAATTGTTTTAAGAAAAACTTTCAAAAGCAACAATCACATAAACACAATAACTAATCTAAAATCACTTGTATTGCCAAAACTCAATGATTACAATCACTTCTAATCTGTTTGATTAGACGAAGAACACAGACTGTTCTTAGGGTTTTACAACCTTAGAGGCTTATGAAAACTTAATCAGAAAGACAATTACAATTTGAATAAACTTGTACGTGCAGACTTACAATAGAAAAACCTATTCTATGTATATATACTGCTTTCTGATTTGTTTCCTTGATGAACTCTGATTTCTCTGATAGTAGATATGCTTGAATCTTCAAAATATATCTTTTCCTGAATATCACACTTTCTGTTTATTGAGTTGTTGAGCAGCTTGAAGTCTATCTGTTGAGCAGCTTGAGTCTAAACACTGGCAGCTTGAACTTTTGAACTAGCAGCTCGAACTTCTTCAACTAACAGCTTGAACTTTGTACTTATACTAAAAATCTACTAACAGTCTGAGAAATCTAACTAACAGCTTGACATACTTAGAATATTTCCCAACAATCTCCCCCTAGCTTAAATTCTTTACACAAGACTTTAAGTGTCTATACAAATAAGGAAATAAAACAAAGTAAAACTGTTATCTACAAACTAAGGCATCTAAAAACTTACAATTTTGAAAGTTTCTGATTAACTGCCTTCAAAAATTCTCTTTTCAGATCTTCTCTATCACAATATATCCTCACTGATATCATCTGTACTAACAAGACCTTTGGAAGATTATAAAATTCAAAATTGAAGTACATGTTGGATCCATTTGCAAATTTGAGTATGTATGTCTTTGATTTTACATACAGATCAACTTGTGCAATCTTCATCTCCTTGGCATCTTCTATATCTTTTCTGATTGACTCTGGATCAAAAATGCTTTTTAGATCTTTTATAGCTTGCTTGACCTGTGGAAGTGAAGACCTGACTTGGCTCACAGATCCAACATGATGCATTCTGGTAAGCTCATCTCTGGTCATCCCTTGGACTATATGCATTATGCTCTTATATTCTTCCTCAGGACCAGCTTCTCTTCTGACTACAAAATGGTATTTTAAGTCAATGTTATCCATAGACTTAGCATACCAGTATGTAATAGGAGGTTTTGAGAAGTCATGCTGGTCGAGGGTCTTTTTAATATCCATTACTTTCTGAAGCTGATGTTCAAACAACACCCTTTTTACCTGATCAAGCTTTGCTTGAGAGATTGCTTCTGATTGTGGATTAATAGCAACAGCTTGAACAGGAGGATCTGGATTACTGGCACCAGCTTGACTTGATTCCTGTTGGCCTTGGACTTCATGGGAGATTTTAGCTGATTTTCATTTTTCCATTTATTTATCATGAATTTCTTGCAGCCTTTCTGTATTCATGGACTGAGCCATCTTCTTTGGAATTTCCAGCTAAAAAGGCAAAATTGATCAAAAACTTTCTGTGCTCAGCCTTTGAATGCACTGTTGGCATTTTCATTTTTCTCTCATTCTGTTTGACCACAAACCCTCTTAGGTAATCACCTAAGGTTTCATCATCTTGCATTGGGGCATGGGTTTGCTGGTCAAGAATAGCATCTTGTTCCACTGCTAACTTTCTAGCAAATTCAGCATCTTGAGCAACTTGAGCTTCTCTCGATGAAAATTTGTGCTTTGGAGATTCTATGAGGATGCCCTTGCCCTTATCCTTAGTTGCAGAGGATGTAGCTTGGACTGTACTGATGGGAGGTTTATTGCCTTCTCTGATAACAACTCCTGTTGTTCTTGTAGGAGCAGCTTGAATTCCTAGGCTAACAGCTTGAGTAGCTGGTGGGACTGTTAGCCTGGAATCTTGGACTGTTGGAGTAGGAGCTGGAGCTGCTTGGACTGATGGAGCTGCTTGGACTGATGGAGGGATCTCCTGATTCTCCCCCTTTTTGGATGCATTGGTTTGGTCAGGAGGACCTACAACCTTTGCCAATTGGGTTCGAATCATCTTCTCGAATTGAATGATCTTATTTCCACAGAGAGTGAACCCCTTATGAAGATAACCCATTCTCTGATTCTGAGCAGCTTCTGTCTGTCGAAGTGAAATGATTTGGGCCCCCTGTGCAGCAATAATGGACTGATAGTACTCCAACATTGCTACAACAGGTTTCAACTGAGGATCCGTCAAAAGCATAAGTTGTAGACTAGCCTCAAGATCAGCAAAGTGTGTGGTGCTTGTGATCTATCACTGGCAGGAATTCCAGAAGTTGAAGCTTCTGGGCCCCTCTTTTCTTGGTTCTGGGGACTTCCAGAAGGTGCTTGCACACCCTCTGTTGCCATGGGTGTGGTCTTAATTATGTTGACACTGTCCTGTGCCTCTTGTGCAGAAACAACAGTAGTGTCATCCACAGTACCCATATGGACATCTTCTGTTGAGATGTCCACCTCCAAATTGAGGATGGGAGAGTCCTCAGTGGGTGCCCTTTGGATATTCTGTGCAGGAGTGTCCTCCTGTACAGGGACATTTGGCTCTTGTAATGGGGCTGAGGAGGAAGGAGCTCCTGAGACCCTTTTTCTTTTGTATAATATAAGTGGGGATGAGGGATTTCCAGAAGGATGAGAGAGATTATTTGTATCATGAGGAGTGGGTTGGGGTCCTGGGGGTGAAGCGGTGATGTTAGGCTGAGCCTGCTCAGCACCCTCTCCTCTGTTTAGTGGATTGATGCCCAACATTGCAGAGGGCAATGGGACATCAACACTTAAAAAATTGGCACTTGTTTTTAGAAGACGTTTTATTGTTGGTAAAGAGTGCCTATGGGAAACATGAATCCTTTTATGTACATTGAAATTACTGCAAGTTCTTGCAATAATTTCAGCCAATAATCTAGGATACATCAACAATTTCCCATGTTTTAGGGCATGATGCCTTAGCATACCCTGAAAAATCATATTAGAAAAATTGAACTGTTGGCCTGTAGATAAACACACTAAGGCAGTGGCTATGTTTGAGGAAAATTTTGACCAACCAGTTCTTTTAGGGCTTATGCTTTGCTGTATAATATGAACAAGATATTTCCACTTAGGGGCAAAATGAGTTTTAAAGAAAGTATAAGAATCAGTAGGGCCCCTATACCCTATAGCAAAAAGGCCTTCATGTAAGGCAGTAAGAGATAAGTCGGTTATACCTGCGGCATCTTGAAGATGCAAGTGTTGACATATGAGATCCTCAGTGATGGTGACAGAGGTTCCATCAATCTTGGACGTCAATGAAGTGACGCCATTGATGGTTTGAACAGAGGCATGTTTCCAAAATTGCTCTATATTATATATGTATATTGTGGGGTTTATGGTAAGAGCATGATGAATGTGGGAACTTCGAAGGAAGTCCATCATCTCGTGGAATGGTTGAAGGTCAGTGTGTTTGAGAGAATAGGGAAGACAGTTATGTTCTTTGACAAACTCCATTGACAATCAATCGGTGATTTAGGGTTTCAGAGATGTGTGTGGGAATCGTTCAGAGAGAAAAGAATGTCGTGGAAGATATTTTGCAACTGGTAGTTACAATTGAACGAAACTGGGACCTTTTAAAGGTTTCGAAAATATCTAATCCCGCGCACACACTTATGAAAGTTACCAAAATACCCTGCACACTTTGACAGATCAAGTGAAACAACTAGCAGTCCGAGAAAATGAACTAGCAGCTTGAGAAAAGACTTAAGCTGTTAGTTGAAAAATAAGCATATCTGAATGAAAGAGTGTCTCACCCTTAAACAAGCATTTGAAATAGATACATTTTTCATAAAATAAGAAAGAATGATGAAAAACAAATTAATCCATATTAACCATGCCAATATTTGATACTAGGAAGGTGAATCTACCTACATCAAATGGTTTTGTAAGTAGATCAGCTAACTGATCATCATTATGAATTTTGGTAACTTGAATTAATTTCTTCTCATTACAGTCCCTTATAAAATGAAATCTAATGTCTATATGCTTGGTTTTAGGAAATTTCACTGGATTTTGTACAATGCTTATTGAACTTGAGTTGTCAATGTAAATAGGAGCGGATAGGAAGATCGTACCATAGTCTCTCAGTTGATTCTGAATCCACATCACTTGGGAACAGCAGCTTGCAGCTGCTACATATTCTGCTTCAGTAGATGAGGTGGAGACAGTTGTTTGCTTTTTACACTGCCAAGAAACCAATCTTGCTCCTAGATATTGACATCCACCAGTTGTGGACTTTCTGTCAATGTTGCAGCCTCCATAATCACTGTCAGAATAGGCTGTTAGTTCAAGAGGAGAGTCTTTAGGATACCAGAGGCCCAAATGTGGTTGGCCTTTGAGATATCTAAAGATTCTCTTAACAGCAAACAAGTGTGAGTCCTTTGGAGCACATTGAAACCTGGCACAAACACAAACAGCAAACATTATATCTGGTCTAAAAGATGTGAGATACACAAGTGAACCTATTAAGGATATGTATAGGTGAATGTCCACATCTACTCCATCTTTGTCTGCATCAAGCTGCTTGTGAGTGTCCATTGGAGTACTTGCAACTTTGGTATCTTTGTAACCAAACTTTTCCAGTATGTCTTTAACATACTTTGATTGACTTATGAAAAGCCCTGTAGGCTTCTGCTTAACCTTCAATCCTAGAATAAATGTGAGTTCCCCCATTGAACTCATTTGAAACTTTTTGTGCATTAATGCCTCAAACTCTTTGCAAAAATAATATCATCAACATAGATTTGAACAAGCAGAATCTCCGATTTGATGGACTTTGTGAACAATGTTTTGTCCAGAGTACCTCTTTTGAATTCATTCTGTTGAAGGTATGATGACAGAGTGTCATACCATGCTCTAGGGGCTTGGTGGAGTCCATAGAGGGCTTTGTCCAATTTGTAGACTCTGTCTTGATACTTGTAGTCCTCAAATCCAGGATGTTGACACACATAGACCTCTTCTTCAATTGTGTCATACAAGAAAGCACACTTCACATCCATTTGATACACTTAAACCCTTTGAAGCTTGCATAGGCTAGAAACAGTCTGATGGCTTCAATTCTTGCCACTGGAGCAAAAACATCATCACAGTCTATTCCTTCTTCTTGAGTGTATCCTTGTGCTACTAATCTTGCTTTGTTCTTGATGACTATCCCTCTCTCATCCTTCTTGTTTCTGAAAACCCAACGTGTACCAATTGGTCTCTTGCCTTTAGGAAGATCAACTAAAGTCCATACATTCTGAATCTTGAATTGTAGAAGTTCTTCTAGCATTGCTTCAATCCAAGATGGATCTTTCAAAGCCTCTGATGCATTTTTGGGTTCTAACTGGGACATGAAACAGGCATGTTCAAAGGCAGCTAGACTGAATTCTTGAACTGTTGAATCAGCATCAGTAGACTCTTTGTGAACCATTGTCCTTGTCTGCACAGGAGTGCATGGATCACCGATTATCTGATTGAGAGGATGATACTTGTGCACTCTAAGTGTTGGCTCTCTGTCTGTCTGAAAAGAAGTGCCTAGATTTGTATCATCTCCTTCAGGACAACTTGATGGTTTAGCTTCTGGAACAGCTTGACTTGAATCTGGGACTGTTTCCCTTTGTGATGGAGCTGTTCCCTCAGGACTTGGGATTGGCACTTCAGAATTTGAATTTGAATCATGCTGGACATCCAGTACCCCTGGTGGGTCACAAGATAGAAGTGGTATGACCGTATACTCATTCCATTGACCAGAATCTTCAACAGTCTGAAACTTTGTGCCAACAGCTTGATCATTTGTGCTACCAGCATGAGAATTTGTGTTGGCAGCTTCAACCCTGTTTTCATCAGTTTCTACAGTATACTCAACAAAGCTCAGAGAATTAGTTAGGGAGTCTAAATCAAACAACCAATCAGGACCAGTGCCTTTGACATTTGTAGTGTTTTCATTAAATTCAACATTGGCACTCTCTTCAATGGTTTTAGACACACTGTTATATACCCTATAGGATTTGCTTTGATTGGAGTATCCTACAAAGAAACCTTCTTCAGCCTTGCTTTCAAACTTTCCTGAGTGAGTCTTAGTGTGAAGAATGGTGCACGAACAGCCAAAAGACTTTAGAAAGGCTATTAATGGGACTCTATGATGGAATAACTCATATGGAGTTTTCCCTTGTGATTGAACAACCTGAACCCTATTCAGAACATAACAAGCTGTATTGACTGCTTCTGCCCAAAAGGTCATTGGCAGTTTGGAATCAGTTAGCATGGTTCTAGCAGCCTCAATTAAAGTTCTGTTCTTTCTTTCAGCTACACCATTTTGCTGTGGTGTTCTTGGTGCACTATATTACCTAGCAATGCCTTTAGACTCACAGAAACTGTTTAGGATGTTATTTTTAAACTCAGTCCCATTGTCTGATCTAATCACCTTAACTTTTAAGTTGGATTGGTTTTCTATCTTAAGAATAAAAGATTTAACTAACTCAGCAGTTTCATCTTTAGTCCTAAGAAAGTATACCCATGTGAATCTGGTGAAATCATCAACAATGACTAAACAGTAAGCCCTTTTATTCAAACTCAACACAGATGTTGGACCAAAGAGATCCATATGAATAAGATGAAGAGTAGATGAGATTGAATTTACTTCTTTGGCCTTATGAGAAGATTTGTGTTGCTTGCCCTTAAGACATGCTACACAATGATCATCACAGATGAACTCCTTTTGTGGTAGACCTCTTACCAAATTCTTTTTGACCAGCACATTCATGGATTTGAAGTTCATGTGACACATTCTCCTGTGCCAAAGAGCAGACTCATTTGATGATGCTTTGGATATCAAACAGCTTAAAGTACTTGATTTGGATAAAAGATCAGTGTCCAAACAGTAGACATTGTCCTTTCTTGGAGTTCTAAGTAAAACAAGATTTTCAGGTATTTTAAAATCTTTTGAAAGAACAATGCACTCAGAATCTGTGAAGACAACAATATTTTGTTTATCAGAGATTTGAGACACACTTAATAAATTGTACTTCAGCTGTTCAACATACAAAATATCATTGAAAAGCATATTGCCTGCTTTGACAGTACCTTTACCTGTGACCTTACCGCCCTTGGAATTTCCTCCAAATGCAACAAAACCTCCTTCAAAGCCTTTGAAATTCGACAAGCATTCAGAATTGCCTGTCATGTGCCTAGAGCATCCATTGTTCAAATGCCATCTTGTTTTGTGTTGTGACCTGTGGTTGCCCTGCATGAATAAAAGCTTAGTTAGTAGTGGAGTAAACCCAAACCAAGTTGGTTTTGGGTTGTCCTTGTGCATTGACATAACTAAACACTGTCTTTGACTTCTTATACTTCCACTGATGGATTTTGTGGAGAGTATTTAGTTATCACATGAGGTATCCAGGATTTTTGTTCATCCTTTGCAGTAACAGTCTCAGATGATCCATCACCAGTCCCAGTTTTGAGCCTAGCAGTCTGAACTGAGTCTGGAGTGCTAATAGCTTCAGAATTTGCACTAACAGTTTCAACTTTAGGCTTGGCAGTTTCAACATTTGTATCAACAGTTTCTCTTGAGTTTTTGCCTTTAACACACCATATCTGCTTAAAATTTTAATTTGGTTTTGCTAAAACTTGTTTTTGGTGTGTGGACTGTTTTTTATTCACTTTTGAGAACCTGTGATCAACTGTTTTCTTTGGAACTGGTGCAACAGGTGGTTTGACCTTAAGATTTTTTGTATTTTTAACAAATGCCTGTTTCTGAACCAGAATCTGTTTTGCAACAGATGGTTTGTACAAGCAATGTCTGGCCAAATGGTATTTCCTGCCACAATGGAAACATCTTTTGACTGTTTTGATTTGAGAACCAGTTTTATCAGACCATAACTGGTTCTTGTTTCTTTGATTTCCCCTTACTTGTTGTTGTTTGGGAAACTTTTGAACACCATGCTTTTGGCATGTGCAGATTGGAACATTTTTACCCCTTTTATTACCTTTTGAGGAAGATGCAGTGTTGCAGTTAGAAGGTACAGAAACCTGGCGAGTAACATGGCATACACTCATCTTCTCTTTTCCTTTCTTACTGGGGTTTGGGGCTGCTATAGGTACACTAATTGTTTTGTGTCCTTTCTCAGCTTCTTTGCACTCACAGTCTTCATTTTTAATTAGATCTTCTTTAGATTCAGGACTGGTTTCAAGGACAGGATCTACAATGGTCATAGACTCATCTAATGGTTCATTAACAAGCCTATCAGCAACTTCACTCATTGGATGAATGTATTTGTTGTTGTATGGAGGTGGAGTGGCTCTGTATCCTATCCCTTCTTTGGGATTGAGCTGGGATTTTACCCTATCTTTGAATTGAACTTCCATTAGGTGTTCCAGCTTTTGATTTGCCAATTTGAAGTTTCCTAGATCTATATTAACATATTCTAGTTTCTTATTAGCTTCTAACACCTTCTGATCAGCCTCATCTAATTTCTTATTTAGGGACTCTATTTTCTTATTTATCTCCTTTTTCTCCCACTCATGATATGTTCTATCATGTCCCATTTGAATCTCATTATCCTTATAGTCATTGATCTGTTTTTCAAGATCTTCTATGGCCTGCATATATTCATATCTCCTTTCTTCCATCTTAGCTAGAGTTTTGCACATGCTCTCATTATGATCTCTGTACTTTTTAACCATATTTTTGCATGTTTGAGAGAAAAGTTTAGCATTTACCTCAGATGGTAGTTCAGTGGAGGTGGCATTTGATGTTTCTGCCATTAGAGCTTGATTTTGAAACTCTTCCTCTGTCTGATCACTCCAGTCAAACACATTGTCTTCTTGAGAAACAAGTGCTTGTGATGATGAAGCTTGAGTTGTTTGCTGGGGTCTTGGTGGCTGTTGACCTTGGGATCTACATTCTCTGGCAAAGTGGCCAAGCTTGTGACATTTAAAGCATTCAACTTTGGATTTATCAAATGCTGGTTTCCCTTCTGGTCTGGCTTGGAAGTTGGATCTGCCAGTTCTTTTCAGAAACCTTTTAGCCCTCATAGTCAACATTGCATGCTGCCATTTCAAATCCATCTCTTCTAGATCATCTGGATGGATTTGTTCTAAATCTTCAGCATTTAGAGCAAACAGTCCATCATTAGCAACAAAAGCTTCATAATGACCTTCAGTAGGGTTACCATCAGCACCTGAAAAGGAATCACAACAGTTAGATTTATCAGTTAATGCTGATGATAGCAGAACATTGTTATGATTGTATGAAAAGGATTTCTTTTTGTTTTCAATCTCAGGTTCAAACACTCTCAGGCTGTTGTAAAGGTCATCCAACTCTATTTCATAAAGAGTTTCTTTTGTTCTCCATTGGGCAGCATAGACTGTTCACTCATCACCAAGTGATCTAAGGATTTTTCTATTGACTTCATCTTGATCCAAGCTGACTTTGGCACTCTCTAATTCACCAATCAGTTTATTAAACCTGTCAAAGATTTGAGTAAGGTTTTCATTCTTTCCACAAGAAAAATTTTGATACTGTTGTTTCAGAAGATCTTTCTGATTCCTTTTGGTGCTAGCATTGCCAGCAAATCTTTTCTCTAAAGCAACCCAAAGGGAATGAGCAGTATAAAATTTTTTAAACTGATGTTGATACGCATTAGGAATGGCTATCTGTAGTAGTGTAAGAGCTTTCACTTCATTCAATCTAGCCTTTCTTTCAAGTTCAGTTTTTGGAGGAGTTTTGATGGGTTTGCCCTCAGCATCAAGTTCAGGATCAACTACAGGAGGAAATTCAACAGCTTCCCATATGGCATAGTCAATAAATTGAATGTGCTGTTGAATCCTGAGTTTCCACATCTCAAACTCAGTGGGTTTGAGCATAGGCTGTAACGACCCGATTATCTAATCGATAAATAATATTTATTGTAAAGAATTACAAATTCGGAATATTAATTAATATTGTGATATATAAATAAATGGTTGTGTAAATTATAATAAATAAAGTATTGATTTATAAAGAAAGGACCTTAAAAGAAATGGAAATAATTGTAGGGTCTAAATGGTAAATATTAAATAATTTAAAAAAAAAAAAAAAGAAAATCAACTTTTTGCTTTATATCTACGCCACACACACACACACACACACAAGTGTGTGTGTGTTCGTCTCTTTCAAACAAAGAGAGAAGAAGGGGAAAAAAGAGAGAGAGAGAGAGAGAGAGAGAGAGAGAGAGAGAGAGAAAAGAGAGATTTTTTTAGGTTTAAATAAAGGAAAGATCCGATTTTTGGAAGATTCGTACGGTTTTGAAGATTCTAGAGGTACCAACTCTTATTTTTATAAATCTCTTACTTTTCTCTTCTCTCCACCATCTTCAAATGAAGAAGATGAGAACTCAAATGGGTTTTCATGGAGATCTTTTCGAAATGGCTAGATCTAAAAAGAAAATAATGAAATATGTTAGATCTATTATCTAAAAAGTATATTATACAAGTTTCTATGTATTTTGATGGGTTTTTATGAAGATCTTTTAGAAATGGCTAGATCTGAAAAGAAAATTATGAAATATGTTAGATGCATTATTTAAAAAGTATATTATGCAAGTTTTTATGTATTTTGGTGGGTTTATCTCAAAAACCCAAGTTTGAGTTAATATGAACCCTAGGTAATCTAAAAAATGAAAAATGATGTTTTGGTGGTTAAAATGGGTTTAAATATATATATGTATATATATATATGTTGGAAATGATTTTAAAACTCTTTATAATAAATATAGAGAAGTTTTAGTATTTTTGACATTAAATCCATAAGGCAGAAAGTGCAGTTCAGCCTTAAAATATTCTGAAAAATTAGCTAAGTACGAATTTCGGATGGCCTGATATTCGGATGGTCTTGGTTCGAATTTCGGATGACTTTGGACCGAAATTGTAATTGTAATTGTAATTAATTTTATTTTATGGGATCTTTTGTCATAATAGTCTATGACATCTATTAAGGAGAATAATTAGACCAAAATATTTATTGAGGTTTAATGCCGAAATTATTTAAGTCTTACGACTAATGTATCCGGATCAATGTTAAGAAGTTATAACCTATGAGACTTATAAATATTACATTATGAACCTATTTGTAGGGGTTTGACGGGTTAAGGTCCTTTGGAGACTATTAATCATATTTTGACGATTATAACTCGGTTTCGAGGCCGAGAGCTTGTTGTGCACCACTGTGAGTTCTAGCATTAATGTATTTATATGCATATCATGAATTGTATGTTATTGCTTTCGTATCATTCTTATCATTTACATGCTTTGCCATCACATGCATTATTGTTGTCATATTATTATTCGGTTGATAAGTTGTTGATCATTCATTTGAGCTCTCCGCTGAGACGGTAAGCCTGAGTGTGGTAACCTAGCGGAATCATAATGGTAAGCCTGAGTGTGGTAACCATTATTGCCTGTAAAACGATAAGCCTGTGTGTGGTAATCGTATGGCATCACTGTAAACTGCATATCGATAAGCCTGTGTCTGTGGTAATCGAGCAGTAGATTGTAAACCCATTGTACGGTAAGCTTGTGTGTGGTAACCGCAATGTGGTAGCTTATTAGCCAATGGTTGGCCTCCTGAGATTGTTAGTTAAATTCATGGCATTGCATGACATCATTCATATATCGCATTATACTTTAATCTAGAAACTCACTAAACAACTTTGTTGTTTACCCGTTAGTTGATATTTCTTTTCAGGAGCTGTTAAGGGCAAAGGCCCGGCTGGGCCAAACTGTTAGACATTGATAGGAGCACGGATAGGAGCTCCATATTTTGTTGATGATTGGGGTGGGAGTAGCAGACTTCCATTTTTGACTTACGCGAATTAGTTAATGATTATTAATTCGTTTGTAATCACACTGATGATTTAACATTGTGACTCCAATTACATTACTCCGTGATTTCAGACACTCTGTTGTGTTATATGCAAAGTGTTTGGAATCACGTTGATGATTGTTAAAGTACTAAAAGTTTTAAATTGACCGTATTTCCGCAAGTACTCTGTATAAATTAATGTATAATGGTATCGAAATACTCGTATTAGTTGTATGGGTGTTTCATAGGCACTTTGAGTCCTTGCCCAGATCCACTACTCCTATTATCAAATTCCATTGCAGAAAATTAAAATTTTGTAAAAGAAAGCTTCTGACTTTGAAAATAAAGAACGACCTGTGGCTCTGATACCACTTGTCAAGATCAAAATGACTACCTAAGATTAACTGGTTTGAATTAATCAGAGTATAAACCAATAACCTTGTATTGAATCAAAGTCCAATTAAGAAGTTTGCGAAATAACACTTAATTGTTTTAAGAAAAACTTTCAAAAGCAACAATCACATAAACACAATAAATAATCTAAAATCACTTGTATTACCAAAACTCAATGATTACAATCACCTCTAATCTGTTTGATTAGATGAACAACACAGACTGTTCTGAGGGTTTTACAACCTTAGAGGCTTATGAAAACTTAATCAGAAAGACAATTACAACTTGAATAAACTTGTACGTGCAGACTTACAATAGAAAAACCTATTCTATGTATATATACTGCTTTCTGATTTGTTTCCTTGATGAACTCTGATTTCTCTAATAGTAGATATGCTTGAATCTTCAAAATATATCTTTTCCTGAATATCAGCACTTTCTGTTTATTGAGCTGTTGAGCAGCTTGAAGTCTATCTGTTGAGCAGCTTGAGTCTAAACACTGGCAGCTTGAACTTTTGAACTAGCAGCTCGAACTTCTTCAACTAACAGCTTGAAATTTGTACTTATACAGAAAATCTACTAACAGTCTGAGAAATCTAACTAATAGCTTGACATACTTAGAATATTTCCAACATAATTCATCAAAGGGGGAGAATGTTAGAATCAATTTTAGAATGATGAATTTAATATGTCTAGGGTTTATTTTCTAGTTAATTCATAGTTGACTTTTGTATATAAATAGTTTATTTTTCGTTTGTTAGGAGTACGATTCTGACTTTGTAATTGCACGGAACTGGCATTTGGGATTGCACGGAATTCATTGTGATTAGGGCTACAATGTTCATACAAGTTCATCTTCTCTGTAATCGTATTTTGGGTGCAATTTAATCATTCGGTTAGTGTTCTTGGTATTTGTAATTGTTTGTTTTAATTGTTTGATTGATTAATCTGGAGCTCATAGACAGAGTATGGGTGTTTCAATTTGGTATCAGAGCTGGAGCTCATAGACAGAGTATAGTCGACGATACTCTACTCTGAGCACGGTTTCAGATGCTGGTATTCACCCACCTAGGCGGCAATATTATAACAAATTCAATTGACCTTTGGCCTAGGATGGGATATTAATGGGTAGACTTTTAAGGTTTTAACTTAATGAAAGTATAATTATGTATACGTATAAATGTTAAATGCACACTTTCATGTGAAAGAAGTGTTGAACCGACCTGTAACTGTTTGTTGCAGACAATGTCGGATAGCCAGTCAAATCGCGTTCTACACCAGGAGGTAGAACATCCAAATGTTGGGGGAGATAGAGATCAGTCTCAAGAATATGAAAGTGAATCCAGTTTTCACACTGGTGGAGGGTCTAGAGAGAACCAGATGATGGAAATAATGGCTCAAATGCTGGAGCAAAATCGCCAGCAGAATGAATTGATGGCGCAGTTACTTGCTTCCCAGAATGTGCAGGAAAAGAAAAATAATGCTGAAGGGGAGCAAGCAAGTAACGATAATACTGAAGTCGTTGGAAGTGGAAGTAGGGCTGAAAAACCTAAGAATGACAAAGACCGAAAGCACGGCTCCTCTAAGTCAAAGAAGGGGATGTCATATAGAAATTTCATTGGTTGTCGTCCTCCAGAGTTCAACGGACGTGCAACTGCTACTGAGGCATTGGACTGGATCAAGGCGATTGAGAAACTATTTCGAGTGACCGACGTCGGTAACGAAAAGAAGGTGCAGTACGCGGCTGCACAATTCGTTGGTCCTGCCTTGACTTGGTGGGATTCTGAAGTTGAGATTTTGGGTTTGGATGTTGTGGCAAAGATGACCTGGGAAGATTTCAAGACCAGGTTCGACAAACATTTCTGTCCGGCAGTTGCGGTGCAGAAAATAAAAAGAGATTTCCTTACGTTTCAGCAAGGAGAATTATCGGTGGATGATTATCTGATCGAGTTTAACTCGAAAGCGATGTTTGTGGGGTCGGTAATTGCCGATGAAAAGCAAAAGACCGACTATTTTGTTGAAGGACTGCGAAGTGAGATTCGCGAGATGGTGACTGTTCGCGCGGTGGAATCATTTGAGAAAGCTGTGGAGTATGCGTGACTCCGGGAATATGAATTGTTCCGTAGGGAACAAGAATCGACTGGATCGAAGAAAGCAAAGGTTGAGTCTTCGTCAGGGACGTTTAAACAACCCCAACAATCGTTCTCAAAGAACGTGGACTCTCGTTCACGTTCCCAATCTTCTAGACACTCGAAGAAGCCTACGGGCTCCCACAGCAACTCTCAGTCGAAATCTCAGTTTTCGAATTCGGTGTCTAACTGTAACCGATGTGGGAAGCTTCATCGTGGGGAATGTTTGTCCCATATTGTTTGCCATGGATGTGGAGAAGAGGGACACATACGTCCTATGTGCCCCAAACGAAGTGATGCGTGCTATGAATGTGGCCAGGTGGGCCACCTCGCTCGGAATTGCCCGAAAAAGAAGTCGGCGGCGTCTGAAAGTAAAGGCTCAGTTGCAAAGCCTAGTTATGTTAGTGGTTCCTCCCAATCAAAGGGGAATCCATCTAAGCCTCAAGCCAGAGTCTACCAGATTACTGATGCCGAGGCGCAGGATGTGCCGGATGTCGTAACCGGTACTTTTCTCCTGAACTCTTTACCTGCTGTAGTACTATTTGATTCCGGTGCAAGTATGTCTTTTGTTTCTAAATTATTTGCACGAAAGTTAGATGTTGTACCTTCTTTGATGCCTTTCCCTCTATCTGTTGATGTGGCAAGCGGGAAATCAGTCTGTGCCACCCAAATATATTATGACTGTGTGTTGACCTTAGATGGACATGATTTTGATATCGACATTGTCCCCATAGACACAAAAGAATTTGATATAATAGTTGGCATGGATTGGTTAGCCAATAATCTTGCCACTATTGCTTGTGCGAAAAGAATTGTTCGTCTATTCACGCCGGAAGGCGTAGAAATATTTGTGTATGGGGATAGACGAAAAAGGGAAGCCGCAGTGATTTCGGTAGCTAAGGCTCGGAAAAATTTAAGTAAAGGTTGTCAATGCTTCTTGGCTTGTGTGTTGAATACTAAGAAAGAAGGGAAAAACCTCAAGGATGTACCAGTGGTTAATGAATATCCCGACGTGTTTCCTGATGACTTACCGGGATTGCCACCGGATCGATCTGTAGAGTTTCGGATTGAATTGGTGTCGGGAGCTGCACCAATTGCGCGTGCCCCGTATCGTTTAGCACCATTGGAAATGAAGGAAATGATGGCACAATTGGAAGAATTGTTAGAGAAAGGGTTTATTCAGCCGAGTACCTCGCCGTGGGGTGCTCCGGTTCTATTTGTACGAAAGAAAGACGGAACCCTGCGAATGTGTATAGATTATAGAGAACTGAACAAGGTGACTATAAAGAATAAGTATCCTTTGCCTCGTATTGATGACTTGTTCGATCAACTACAAGGAGCTGCTTATTTCTCGAAGATAGACCTTCGTTCAGGGTATCACCAACTTAAGGTTCGTGAGGAAGATGTGCCGAAAACTGCTTTTCGGACTCGATATGGGCATTATGAGTTCTTAGTGATGCCTTTTGGACTCACTAATGCTCCTGCAGCTTTTATGGACTTGATGAATCGTGTGTGCCGTCCAATGCTTGACAAGTCAGTTATAGTGTTTATCGACGACATCTTGGTGTATTCCAAGACGGAGGAAGATCATGCGGTTCATCTGAGGCGATTGCTCGAACTTCTTCGCAGCAAACAGTTGTATGCCAAATTCTCGAAGTGTGGGTTTTGGTTACGACAAGTGCAATTCTTAGGGCATGTCATATCTTGTGAGGGTGTTTCTGTGGATCCCTCCAAGATCGAGGCCATTAAAAGTAGGGAAGCGCCGAGAAATGTTGCTGAGAATCGTAGCTTCCTTGGATTGGCCGGCTATTACCGATGATTCATTCAAGACTTCTCAAAGATAGCCGTCCCACTCACTTCGTTGACTCGTAAGAATGCGAAGTTTGTGTGGGAAAAGCCACAGATTGAGGCATTTCAAATTTTGAAGAGTCGTTTGACGGACGCTCCGGTGCTTGCGTTGCCGGAAGGAAACGAAGATTTTGCCGTTTATAGCGATGCCTCGATAAATGGGTTGGGTTGTGTGCTGATGCAACGAGGAAAAGTGATAGCTTATGCATCAAGACAGCTAAAGGATTATGAAAAGAGTCGTCCGACTCATGACTTGGAGTTAGATGCTGTCACGTTTGCTTTAAAAATCTGGCGACACTATCTGTACGGCACTAGGTGCCAGTTGTTTACTGATCATAAGAGCCTGAGGCATATCTTTGATCAGAAAGAATTAAATATGCGACAGAGACGCGCCGTGGAATTAATCAAGGATTATGACTGTGAAATCCTTTACCACCCTGGAAAGGCCAATGTAGTGGCTGACGCCTTAAGCCGAAAGAGATATCCGGAAGCGACTTGTTATGCGCTAACGCATGTGGTTGTGACTTCTTCTATCTTTGATGACATTCGAAAGTGGCAAATTGAGGGCCTTAAGGAAGAAAATATTAAGGCCGAAAGGATGGTTGGTCAGAGTGTATTGTTAACCGAATGTGGCAGCGGGTTGAAAATGTTTAGAGATCGCATTTGGGTGCCTAAGATCGGTGATGTGCGCAAAACAATTTTAGAAGATGGTCATAATTCGAAGTTCTCAATTCACCCCGGCAGTTCTAAAATGTATCAGGATTTGAAATCCGAATATTGGTGGCCCGGAATGAAGCGAGACGTTGGTAATCATGTTGAACGGTGTTTGACTTGCTTGCGAGTCAAGGCCGAACATCAAAAACCATCTGGAAATTTACAACCACTCGAGATACCTGAATGGAAGTGGGATCACATCACGATGGATTTTGTGGTGAAGCTTCCGAAGACCCAAAGACAACATGATGCTATCTGGGTTAATGTGGATCGACTGACGAAATCCGCACACTTTTTGCCGATACGAGAAAACTTTCCTTTGGAAAGATTGGCGCGAATGTATATCGATGAGATTATTGTACGCCATGGGATTCCAAAATCTGTTGTTTCGGATCGTGACTCGAGGTTTACTTCGAGATTTTGGCAAAGTATGCAAGATCAGTTGGGGACGCGTGTCAATTTGAGTACCGCCTTTCGTCCCCAGACTGACGGCCAAACTGAACGTACTAATCAAACGATGGAAGATATGTTGCGTGCGTGCGTGATCGAGTTTGGTGGAAATTGGGATACACACCTACCACTTGTGGAATTCGCCTACAACAATAGTTATCATTCTTCGATAAAGATGGCTGCGTATGAGTCGTTGTATGGTCGGAAGTGTCGAACTCCGACGTGTTGGCGTGAAGCAGGCGAGAAACCATTGGCGGGTCCCGAATTGCTTCAAGAGAGGCATGATAAAATTCAGATTATTCGTGAGCGAATCAAAGCGGCTCAAGACCGACAAAAAGCATTCTCAGACAAACGTCATAAAGATATTGAGTTTGCAGTGGGAGATTCTGTAATGCTGAAAGTATCTCCGTGGAAAGGGATTATGAGATTTGGGAAGCGAGGAAAGTTAAGTCCTCGATATGTTGGACCATTTCCTATTATCGAACGTGTCGGAGCTCAAGCTTATAAATTAGAGCTGCCCGCTGATTTGGCAGGAATTCATGACACCTTTCACGTTAGCTATTTGAAGAGAAGCCCGATCAGTCCTAAAGTGACCGTTCCTTTGGATGATGTGCAAATCGATGAGCGGTTGCGATATGTCGAAGAACCAGAAAAGATTATCGGTGACAAAGTGATTAACCTAAGGAATAAGGAGATCGAGATGGTACTCGTTTGTTGGAAGCACCACCGCGGATCTCTAATGACTTGGGAGTCGAAGGCTGAAATGATGGCCAAATACCCCGCTCTGTTTGAAAGAACCTGATTCCGTGGGCGGAATCCTTTTAAGAGGGGAGGAATTGTAACGACCCGATTATTTAATCGATAATTAATATTTATTGTAAAGAATTACATATTCGGAATATTAATTAATATTGTGATATATAAATAAATGGTTGTGTAAATTATAATAAATAAAGTATTGATTTATAAAGAAAGGACCTTAAAAGAAATGGAAATAATTGTAGGGTCTAAATGGTAAATATTAAATAATTTAAAAAAAAAAAAAAGAAAATCAACTTTTTGCTTTATATCTACGCCACACACACACACACACACACACACAAGTGTGTGTGTGTTCGTCTCTTTCAAACAAAGAGAGAAGAAGGGGGAAAAAAAAGAGAGAGAGAGAGAAAAGAGAGATTTTTGAAGGTTTAAATAAAGGAAAGATCCGATTTTTGGAAGATTCGTACGGTTTTGAAGATTCTAGAGGTACCAACTCTTATTTTTATAAATCTCTTACTTTTCTCTTCTCTCCACCATCTTCAAATGAAGAAGATGAGAACTCAAATGGGTTTTCATGGAGATCTTTTCGAAATGGGCTAGATTTGAAAAGAAAATGATGAAATATGTTAGATCTATTATCTAAAAAGTATATTATACAAGTTTCTATGTATTTTGATGGGTTTTTATGAAGATCTCTTAGAAATGGCTAGATTTGAAAAGAAAATTATGAAATATGTTAGATCCATTATTTAAAAAGTATATTATGCAAGTTTTTATGTATTTTGGTGGGTTTATCTCAAAAACCCAAGTTTGAGTTAATATGAACCCTAGGTAATCTAAAAAATGAAAAATGATGTTTTGGTGGTTAAAATGGGTTTAAATATATATGTATATATATATGTTGGAAATGATTTTAAAACTCTTTATAATAAATATAGAGAAGTTTTAGTATTTTTGACATTAAATCCATAAGGCAGAAAGTGCAGTTCAGCCTTAAAATATTTTGAAAAATTAGCTAAGTACGAATTTCGGATGGCCTGATATTCGGATGGTCTTGGTCCGAATTTCGGATGACTTTGGACCGAAATTGTAATTGTAATTGTAATTAATTTTATTTTATGGGATCTTTTGTCATAATAGTCTATGACATCTATTAAGGAGAATAATTAGACCAAAATATTTATTGAGGTTTAATGCCGAAATTATTTAAGTCTTACGACTAATGTATCCGGATCAATGTTAAGAAGTTATAACCTATGAGACTTATAAATATTACATTATGAACCTATTTGTAGGGGTTTGACGGGTTAAGGTCCTTTGGAGACTATTAATCATATTTTGACGATTATAACTCGGTTTCGAGGCCGAGAGCTTGTTGTGCACCACTGTGAGTTCTAGCATTAATGTATTTATATGCATATCATGAATTGTATGTTATTGCTTTCGTATCATTCTTATCATTTACATGCTTTGCCATCACATGCATTATTGTTGTCATATTATTATTCGGTTGATAAGTTGTTGATCATTCATTTGACCTCTCCGCTGAGACGGTAAGCCTGAGTGTGGTAACCTAGCGGAATCATAATGGTAAGCCTGAGTGTGGTAACCATTATTGCCTGTAAAACGATAAGCCTGTGTGTGGTAATCGTATGGCATCACTGTAAACTGCATATCGATAAGCCTGTGTCTGTGGTAATCGAGCAGTAGATTGTAAACCCATTGTACGGTAAGCTTGTGTGTGGTAACCGCAATGTGGTAGCTTATTAGCCAATGGTTGGCCTCCTGAGATTGTTAGTTAAATTCATGGCATTGCATGGCATCATTCATATATCGCATGATACTTTAATCTAGAAACTCACTAAACAACTTTGTTGTTTACCCGTTAGTTGATATTTCTTTTCAGGAGCTGTTAAGGGCAAAGGCCCGGCTGGGCCAAACTGTTAGACATTGATAGGAGCACGGATAGGAGCTCCATATTTTGTTGATGATTGGGGTGGGAGTAGCAGACTTCCATTTTTGACTTACGCGAATTAGTTAATGATTATTAATTCGTTTGTAATCACACTGATGATTTAACATTGTGACTCCAATTACATTACTCCGTGATTTCAGACACTCTGTTGTGTTATATGCAAAGTGTTTGGAATCACGTTGATGATTGTTAAAGTACTAAAAGTTTTAAATTGACCGTATTTCCGCAAGTACTCTGTATAAATTAATGTATAATGGTATCGAAATACTCGTATTAGTTGTATGGGTGTTTCATAGGCACTTTGAGACCTTGCCCAGATCCACTACTGCTATTATCAAATTCCATTGCAGAAAATTAAAATTTTGTAAAAGAAAGCTTCTGACTTTGAAAACAAAGAACGACCTGTGGCTCTGATACCACTTGTCAAGATCAAATTGACTACCTAAGATTAACTGGTTTGAATTAATCAGAGTATAAACCAATAACCTTGTATTGAATCAAAGTCCAATTAAGAAGTTTGCGAAATAACACTTAATTGTTTTAAGAAAAACTTTCAAAAGCAACAATCACATAAACACAATAAATAATCTAAAATCACTTGTATTGCCAAAACTCAATGATTACAATCACCTCTAATCTGTTTGATTAGATGAACAACACAGACTGTTCTGAGGGTTTTACAACCTTAGAGGCTTATGAAAACTTAATCAGAAAGACAATTACAACTTGAATAAACTTGTACGTGCAGACTTACAATAGAAAAACCTATTCTATGTATATATACTGCTTTCTGATTTGTTTCCTTGATGAACTCTGATTTCTCTGATAGTAGATATGCTTGAATCTTCAAAATATATCTTTTACTGAATATCAGCACTTTCTGTTTATTGAGCTGTTGAGCAGCTTGAAGTCTATCTGTTGAGCAGCTTGAGTCTAAACACTGGCAGCTTGAACTTTTGAACTAGCAGCTCGAACTTCTTCAACTAACAGCTTGAACTTTGTACTTATACAGAAAATCTACTAACAGTCTGAGAAATCTAACTAATAGCTTGACATACTTAGAATATTTCCAACATAATTCATCAAAGGGGGAGAATGTTAGAATCAATTTTAGAATGATGAATTTAATATGTCTAGGGTTTATTTTCTAGTTAATTCATAGTTGACTTTTGTATATAAATAGTTTATTTTTCGTTTGTTAGGAGTACGATTCTGACTTTGTAATTGCACGGATCTGACATTTGGGATTGCACGGAATTCATTGTGATTAGGGCTACAATGTTCATACAAGTTCATCTTCTCTGTAATCGTATTTTGGGTGCAATTTAATCATTCGGTTAGTGTTCTTGGTATTTGTAATTGTTTGTTTTAATTGTTTGATTGATTAATCTGGAATATCAACGTTGTTCCATATAAGTGGGGAGGAATTGTAACACCCCCAATAATTAAAAGGGTAATTAACTTGGTGAACCAGTTATGATTGTGAACTTAAGTGCAGTATTATGAGTTAATTACCAAGTAATAGTGATGACTGCAATTATTGGGATTTGAACGATTAAAGAAAAAAAATAAAATGTTGGGTTGTACGGAATTGACAAAAATAGGTGATGTACTTTGACAACTAAATAATGATTATTTATGACATAAAAAGTGATTAATGTGGTGTTTGAATATATTTAATATAATTATGTCAAAATAACTCATTTGGGTATTGAATTATTTAATTGTTGCAAGTTATAGCACGATGGTTTGTGTTGCAAATGAAAGATGGTTATTGGAAGGGGGCTTAGATTATTATTTAGTGAAGAGTGAGGGGTAGAATTGGCCAAAGGCCAAAATTCTATTCCCTCCCCTCCTCATAAAATCGTCCAACGTAACACACACACTCTCATTCACAATTTTGTATCTTTTGAAGAAAAGAGAGGAGAAAAGGGGGAGATTGAGCTAGGGTTTGATCTTTGCTAGCATTTTTGGAGGAAACAAAGCTAATGGAATGAACATTTGGTGATTACAAGTGAAGGTATACATTCTCCCACTCCTTTCACTTCATCTTCTTCCTTGTTCATCATTTTGGAGAATGGAACCCTAAATGGGTTTGTTAGGTTGAGTTAGTAAATGACTCTAAAATCATGTATAGGTTAATGTTTATGGTTTGTAAACGTAAATGATTCATAAATTCGTGATTGAGTGGGTTGGATTGGCGATTGGAGTGAAAACCCAAGTTGGAGCTCCATTTGAGCTCCAATGGTGGATGAGATGGGTTTATAGTGTTTTTCCATATTTCATGTGATAAATTCTGATCCAAATATGTTATTTATAGCAAAAGAATTAAATGGAAGCTAGTAGGAACTCATTTGGAGTTTGAAGGCTTAGTTTGGGTTTTGGTCATTTAGAACCCATTTGGAGTTCGTATGAACTCCATGAAGCAATAAAATGCTATGTTATAGTATAATGTGTTTATAAAGTGTTCAATCGTGTTATTAAAGTGTTTTCATGAGTTGGGAAACACAAAGTATGTGCAAGAACTAAAAATTAGTGTTTTAAGGCCAGACCACATGCCACATGTTCGGTGAAATGCCTCAGCGAGTTCCTAAACATTTTGGGATTGTGTTTTATTGTTTAAATATAAATTGAATGTCTAAACATAGCCAAAATATGTTTAATATTGCTATTGGATTTGGTTGGAATTGAATACAAGCTCAATTGGAGCTCGGTGTCGTCGGTTGGAGTTTTATGTTATTTTATGACTCGTCGGAGTCTGTATGAACTCCATGGGATCATGGAATGTTAGAACATAATGCTAATATGTTAGAAGTGTTAAAGTGATCTTAGTATGCTACTTATATGGTTTGTAAAGTCCCTTGTTAACGATAGAAGCATTGACAAAGGTTTAGGGGAGGTTGAGTGCATTTATGACATTAAATGAGCAGATGGACGAAACCAGTGAGTAGGTCGCGGCGCTAACCCCCATGGGTTACGCCATGACCACCCTACTGCCCCCAAATGTTTTTTTTGTTGGTCAGGGGTCGGTGCTCGGGTCTTATACTTCCAATATGCCTCTAAATTGAGTGTTTAAAAGGTTTGAGGGCCTTTGATCCATTACGGAACTTGTATGGCCTCATTTGGATTTGGTACTTTCAGTTTAATATCCCAATACTCTTAGGCCACTCTTAGGGGCTTATATTGTGTTTGGGATCTTACATATACGTGTTATGAATGTTTTTAGGTGAATTGAGTCGAAAGGACCTTGATTGCAAGCTTTAGCCATTCTCTGAGCTATTGTCACTTCATTGGAATGCTTTGGAATCTTGTAAACCGATCACTATGAGTTCTAGCATTAGTGTTACATAATGTTCATGTATATTGTTGTTTTGCCTCGTTGAACATGTTGTTGAGCTAATTGTTGATATCTTGATAGTAGTAGCCTATTTGCCTTCAATTCTGATATGTTGATTCATTGAGCACATGTGAGGCACATTGGACCTCCCCCTACTTGATATGCTTTCATTTGATCTCACCTAGAGTTGGGTTGATTGTTGATATTTTGATATTAGTTGCATATGTACCCTCAATTCTCACGTGTATGATTCTTTAGGCTTATGTGAGGCACGTCGGGCATCACCATACTTGATATGCTTTGTGAAGCTATACCTCGTTGAATACTTTGTGGAGTTATTTGTTGACATATTGATAATTGTTGCATACTTGATTTCATTTCTTCTATGTATGGTTTATTTGGGCTTACGTGAGGCACATTGAACCTCACTATACTTGATATACTTTATGGAGCTATACCTCGTTGTATACCTTGTGGAGCTGTTTGTTGACATGTTGATAGTTGTTGCGTACTTGCTTTCATTTCTTCTATGAATGATTTATTTGGGCTTGTGTGAGGCACGTTGGACCTCACCATGCTTGGTATGCTTTCAATTGACCTTACCTGGATATCCATGAATAATGTTGGGCTAGCTCTAAGCCTAAATTGAGCAATAATGTTGGGCTAGATCTAAGTCTAAATTGAGCAAGACGTTGGACTAGCTCTAAGGCTAATTAGAGCAATATGTTGGGCTAGCTCTAAGCCTAAATTGAGCACTTGATCATATTGGTTATTGAACTTACTTGTTGCTTATCATTGCATGCATATATATTATGTATAATTCTAATCTAGCAACTCACTCAACTTTGTTGACCCTTTTAGTTGTTAACCTTTTAAGAAAAAGGAAAGGGTCACACTTGACCATCTTGGTAGTGGATTGGACATTGTCTAGCAGCTATGTTGTTTTCGCGTATCTTTGATAAAGCTCTGGGTGGGGATTTAGTGGAATCCCGTTTTGGTATACGCACGAGAATGAACTTAGCTTTTATTCATGGTTAGAAAATTTGGACGTTTAAAATTTGTAACCCCAGCTGCTTTGATCCATGATTCCCCACACTTTGCTCATTAGTAGGTGCCAAAGTGGGAAGTATCATGTTGATGACTTTAAATATTGAAAATTTAAATTTGACCACAATTACGCAAGTATTTATCGTTAATTATTGTTAATTATTCATGAAACATCTATATTAGTTGGAAGGGTGTTTCAATTTGGTATCAGAGCATGTGTTCACTGATTGAGTATAGTCGACGATACTCAACACTGAACGCGGTTTTAGATGCTAGTATTGACCCACCTAGGCAACACTAATAAAACAATCTTAAAATTGAATTCCGCCTAGGATGGGAATGTAAGGGGTAGACCGTAAGTCTATAATCTGGTATATAAGTACTCATGTATAACTTTAATCATCGTATTGTCTCCATTATTTGACTAACTTGATTGTGAAATCTTTTCATCTAAGATAATGACATAATTGTAATATTTGGAGTATAAAATGTTTTCAAATAATGAGAAAGCATGAAATGTTGACTTTCCAATAAGGAAAAAGAGAAAACATAAAAGTCAATAACTTAATAATAAAAATGAGTTATGTAAGATTCTTGGCATGTTACGATAAGTGGCTAACCCCATCATTGGTGGGTTGATCATGATAAAATCAGGTGTATCAACTACATAACAATATCAAAATGTCGGATAGAAGTGTAATGACACTTATATTTGAGCTATGAAATAGATGATGATGTATGTTGTGGATGAACATACGTGGATAAAATCATGGAAGGAAAAGTGTTGTAATTAGCTATGAATAGCTATGTGGAATATTTGAATATGATAAGTATGCATATGATATGGGACACATTTAGCTATGACTCATTACAAGAGCATAGACACATTTAGTTGCCAAGTGAACATTGGTAGTAGATTGTTGTTTGCTATATGCAAAATCATGTTCATAGAGATATGTCGGCAATGAGATGATATTTGGCATGTTACTGCTAATTCTGAGCATTCAGAATGTTAGTTGAGCATTTTGATGGCAACTCTAATTCTTGTATATATGCATGCTTTGTTTTCATTGAAATGTTTTAACATGAACTGTATGAACCATTGGGCTTGCTAATGTAATTTCCAACGTGCATGATTTATGAACGGAACCTTGATTGGAATATGCTACAGTTGCATCTGTTAAGGGATTGATATAATTGTCGCATTTTAGTTGAGGTTGATCATATTAGTTGTCATATGATCCTTGAATATGAGATGAATGCATGCTAAATATTGATAAGTTTCATTACTTGGTTACTAGTGAAACTCCGCATAGGCGAGAATTGGTCATGGGACGACCTATGATTAGGGATGATATTACTCTCACATTTCATTTTGAAAAATGTTGAAAATTATATGTTGTTAAGTTATAATGACCCAAAGGTAGTTGTACCCGACATGTATGAAGATGGATTCACCTTAATACATAAAATGAGTATTAATTATATATTGTTGACGATGTTACGTAATGGGTTTTGTTGGTGGAAGTGACCAATATAGTTGACCGAGCCACCATGGAAGCTCGTTTTAGTTGGTGAAAGATCATCAACCTTGCGAACTTGTTAAGATCCTATGAGTTTTATTAGCAAAACTTGTCTATTGAGAGTTATAGTGACGTAACAATGGGATATGCTAAAATTTAACATAAACAGGCAAGGTGTAATTGGATTATCTGAATTATGTTATTATATAATGAGTAGTACCGTGATTGGCATGACAAACATATAGCGGTTAGTGGATGAATATCTCTCAATATTGAAAACTTGAAATAGAATAAGGTGAAATATCAAGTTGAAAATATGTTATAACATCGTAGAAAGTTAAAAACATATCAAAAGAGTCATACTTGTAAAATCACCTACGTTGATTAAATCTGAAATTTTGTATAGTTAGTAATGGATACTAATGTATGTAGTTACCCATAATTGACTTTGGGAATAAACAGTTTGAAAACTCATGCATTGATGTCTCGGTACATGACCGAGTATTGAATTGAAAGGTCACTAAGTTGAGAAATAAAGGGGTCGAGATAGGGTTGATTCATTAGAATTTGGGAACATCCTAGTAGGTCTTTAATGACTTGTGAAACGAAAGCCGAGATGGAGGCCAAATACCCGGCGTTGTTGAGCCGAGTTGATTCCGTGGGCGGAATCCTTTTAAGTGGGGAGGAATTGTGACACCCCAATAATTAAAAAGGAAATTAACTTGGTGAACGAATTATGAATGTGAACTTAAGTGCAGTATTATGAGTTAATTACCAAGTATTAGTGATGACTGCGATTAGAGAAAAAAAATAAGATGTTGGGTTGTACGGAATTGACAAAAATAGGTAATGTACCTTGACAACTAAATAATGATTATTTATGACATAAAATGTGATTAATGTGGTGTTTGAATATATTTAATATAATTATGTCAAAGTAACTCATTTGGGTATTGAATTATTTAATTGTTGCAAGTTATAGCATGATGGTTTGTGTTGCAAATGAAAGATGGTTATTGGATGGGGGCTTAGATTATTATTTAGTGAAGAGTGAGGGGTAGAATTGGCCAAAGGCCAAAATTCTATTCCCTCCCCTCCTCATAAAATCGTCCAACGTAACACACACACACACACTCATTCACAATTTTGTATCTTTTGAAGAAAAGAGAGGAGAAAAGGGTGAGATTGAGCTAGGGTTTGATATTTGCTAGCATTTTTGGAGGAATCAAAGCTAATGGAGTGAACATTTGGTGATTACAAGTGAAGGTATACATTCTCCCACTCCTTTCACTTCATCTTCTTCCTTGTTCTTCATTTTGGAGAATGGAACCCTAAATGGGTTTGTTAGGTTGAGTTAGTAAATGACTCCAAAATCATGTATTGATTAATGTTTATGGTTTGTAAAGGTATATGAGTCATAAATTCGTGATTGAGAGGGTTGGATTGGCGATCGGAGTGAAAATCCAAGTTGGAGCTCCATTTGAGCTCCAATGGTGGATGAGATGGGTTTATAGTGTTTTTGCATATTTCATGTGATAAATTATGATCCAGATATGTTATTTATAGCAATAGATTTAAATGGAAGCTAGCAGGAACTCATTTGGAGTTTTGAAGGCTTAGTTTGGGTTTTTGTCATTTAGAACCCATTTGGAGCTCGTATGAACTCCATGAAGATATATAGTGCTATGTTAGAGTATAATGAGTTTAGAAAGTGTTCAATTGTGTTATTAAAGTGTTTTAATGAGTTGGGAAACATAAAGTATGTGCAAGAACTCAAAATTGGTGTTTTAAGGCCGAACCGTTCGCCACGTGTTCGGTGAAATGCCTCAACGAGTTCCTAAACATTTAAAGATTGAGTTTTAATGTTTAAATATAAATTGAATGTCTAAACATAGCCCAAATATGTTTAATATTGCTATAGGATTTGGTTAGAATTGAATACAAGCTCAATTGGAGCTCGGTGTCGTCGGTTGGAGTTTTCGGTCAATTCAGGACTCGTTCGGAGTCCGTATGAACTCCATGGGATCATGGAATGTTAGAAATTAATTCTAATATGTTAGAAGTGTTAAAGTAATCTTACTATGCTACTTATATGGTTGGTAAAGTCCCTTGTTAACAATGGAAGCATTGATGGAGGTTTGGGAGAAGTTGAGTGCATTTATGACATTAAATGAGCAGATGGACGAATCCAGTGAGTAGGTCGTGGAGCTACCCCTTCTGGGTCGCGCCATGACCACCCTACTGCCCCAAATGTTGTTTTGGTTTGTCGGGGGTCGGTGATCAGGTCTTATACTTCCAATACGCCTCTAAATTGAGTGTTTAAATGGTTTAAGGGTCGTTGATCCATTCCGGAACTTGTAGGGCCTCATTTGGACTTGGTACTTTTGGTTTGATATCCCAATACTCTTAGGCCACTCTTATTGTCTTATATTGTGTTCAGGAGCTTACGAGTACGCGTTATGAATGTTTTTAGGTGAATTGAGTCGAAAGGAGCTTGATTGCAAGCTTTAGCCATTCTCTGAGCTATTGTGACCTCATTGGAAAATTTTGGAATCTTGTAAACCGATCACTGTGAGTTCTAGCATTATTGTTACTTAATGTTCATGTATATTGTTGTTTTGCCTCGTTGAACATGTTGTTGAGCTAATTGTTGATATCTTGATGGTAGTAGCTTATTTGCCCTCAATTCTGATATGTTGATTCATTGAGCACATGTGAGGCACGTTGGACCTCCCCCTACTAGATATACTTTCATTTGATCTCACCTAGAGTTGGTTGATTGTTGATATTTTGTTAGTAGTTGCATATGTACCCTGAATTCTCACGTGTATGATTCTTTGGGCTTATGTGAGGCACGTCGGGCCTCACCATCCTTGATATGCTTTGTGAAGCTATAACTCGTTGAATACTTTGTGGAACTATTTGTTGACATATTGATAATTGTTGTATACTTGATTTCAATTCTTCTATGTATGATTTATTTGGGCATATGTGAGGTACGTTGGACCTCACTATACTTGATATGCTTTGTGGAGCTTTACCTCGTTGCATATCTTGTGGAGCTATTGTTGACATGTTGATAGTTGTTGCATACTTGCTTTCATTTCTTCTATGAATGATTTATTTGGGCTTGTGTGAGGCACGTTGGACCTCACCATGTTTGGTATTCTTTCAATTGACCTCACTTGGATATCCATGAATAATGTTGGGCTAGCTCTAAGCCTAAATTGAGCAATAATGTTGGGCTAGCACTAAGCCAAAATTGAGCAATAATGTTGGGCTAGCTCTAAGCCTAAATTGGGAAATAATGTTGGGCTAGCTCTAAGCCTAAATTGAGTAATAATGTTAGGCTAGCTCTAAGCCTAAATTGAGCAATAATGTTGGGCTAGCTCTAAGCCTAAATTAAGCAATAATGTTAGGCTAGCTCTAAGCCTAAATTAAGCAATAATGTTGGGCTAGCTCTAAGCCTAAAAAGAGCAATAATGTTGGACTAGCTCTAAGCCTAAATTGAGCAATAATGTTGGGCTAGCTCTAAGCCTAAATTGAGCAATAATGTTGGGCTAGCTCTAAGACTAAATTGAGAAATAATGTTGGACTAGCTCTAAGCCTAAATTGGGCAATAATGTTGGGCTAGCTCTAAGCCTAAATTGGGCAACAATGTTGGGCTAACTTTAAGCCTAAATTGAGCAACAATGGTGGACTAGCTCTAAGCCTAAATTGAGCAAGACGTTGGGCTAGCTCTAAGGCTAAATTGAGCAATATGTTGGGCTAGCTCTAAGCCTAAATTGAGCACTTGATTATATTGGTTATTGTACATACTCGTTTCTTATCATTGCATGCATGTATATTATGTATCATTCTAATCTAGCAACTCACTCAACTTTATTGACCCTTTTTAGTTGTTAACCTTTCAGGAAAAAGGAAAGGGTCACGCTTGACCATCTTCGTAGTGGATTGGACCTTGTCTAGCGGCTCCATTTCATGTCTCTTTGATAAAGCTTTGAATGGGGATATAGTGGACTCCCGTTTCGGTATACGCACGAGAATGAACTTAGCTTTTATTCATGGTTAGATAATTTGGACATATAAAATTTGTAACCCCAGCTACTTTGATCCATGATTCCCCACACTTTGCTCATTAGTAGGTGTCAAAGTGGGAAGTATCATGTTGAGACTTTTGAATATTGAAAATTTAAATTTGACCACAATTCCACAAGTATTTATTGTTAATTATTGTAAATATTCATGAAACATCTATATTAGTTGGAAGGGTGTAATCTCAGCTAACGGGTACTTTTTTTCATCAAAGATGACATGGTGACTAGCAAATATTTTTTTTTGATGAGATATCATAACACTTGTAGCCACGATGATTTGCTGGATAACCCAAGAACACACATGGTGTGGAACCAGGTTGAAGTTTATTTATCGTAGTAGAGGGAAAAAGTGGATAACATAAACATCCAAACACACGTGGATGATAATAAGATGGGTCTTTTTGATAGAGGATTTTGAGAGGTGATTTATAGGCTAGCTGTTTGCTAGGAAATATGTTAATAAGATAGGTTGCCATTTCTAAGGCATAATGCCAAAAAGAAGGAGGTAATGTAGCATGAGTTAGTAGAGTGTGAATAATGTTGTCAATGGTACAGATTTTTCTTTCTGATTTACTATTTTGTGATAGGTATGAGGACACGAGAAGCAAAGAATGAAATGCCCCGTTCTAATAACGCGACATTTTTATTAAAATCTGCTACGTAAACCTCGAAGTAATAAATTAAAGTTTTCTAATATCAAACTTCAATTTCAATACATAAATAAGCTAAAATCAACACATTCAGAGTGCGCTAAAATAAAACATCTAGTTATTACAACCAAATCGAAAGTCTAGGGATCTACCCATCCCAAGTACAAAAAGAAATTTAAATCAGAGTGCGGAAGTTATTCTGATACCAATAATCCTCAAACTCTAGATCCTGAAGCTGGTTCCTTTCCCTTATCAGTTAAACCTAAAAAGTTGTCCCCACAACCGGGGTAAGCCGTCGCCTAGCGAGTAGCAGATTTAAAAGCACAGACAATCATATATAACATGATCAACACAAATATCGGCTCAAATTCAACATGTGTAGCATTACGACTCGCTCAGTTTAGCATACACGAATAGGGCATTGTTATCGGCTCGCCCAATAACCAGTACACGATGTAGGACTTGCTCGGTTAGCAAGTGTACGAAGCATGCGGCTCGCCCGACATGAAACTCGGAAGCACACAACAACCTCACTTAATCCATATAATACACAATATGCATACTGGGGAAAGGTTCTCAGATATCGGCTCACGGCAACGAAATAAGTAACAACATTCAAGGCTAAGCATGGCAGTTAAACAATAATCATGGCAATAGAAATGAATGAGAAATCCAGTGCAAACATATCATGTATGATCATTTGTGACGTAGTAAAATTTAATTTATTATATTTATTTTGTTTCCCTTTAGAAGTGGTGATTTATAATTATTCTATAAGAGAATTCATAAACTCATAAAGTAATGTTTATCATTTATTAAAAGACAATCAAAGTTAATCCAATAAAAAATTTATTACTAATCCGATTATTTAAATTACTACCCAAATTTAATTTGTTCAAATTCACCAACCAACACCTAAAAGAAATAAAACCCAATCCCTTTTCTTTTCTTTTTCTTGGCTACGAGACACATCAATAGAAATGGCCCAAGAAATTAAATTAGCAAACCTTAAAATGTTGTAAACTACCCATCCCATCACTAGAAGCCCAAAGTGATTATTAAAGAAGAAAGAAACAAAATATGCAGCCCACTATCTCTAACTTAACCTAACACTAAATAAAGAATTAAAAAAAAAAACATTCAAACCTCTCTCGCTCGGTGAACATACAGAAACAAAAAAAAAAGCAAGGAAAAGGAAAAAGAAAAGAACAAACAAACATATCTCTCATCCTCTCTTCTCTCCCTCGATGGCCAGCAGGAGAAAGGAAACTAAAGCAGCCGCCGACCAAAGAAATTCCGGCGCCGACCATACCTCCACATATAACACACACTATTCCTTACTCCATCCTCTCTCTCTCTCTCTCTCTCTCTCTCTCTCTCTCTCTCTCTCTCTCTCTCTCGATAAACTACAGAAAAGAAGGAAAAGAAAGGCACAGCACCGGTGGTCTCCGAACCAGAGAAAAAACAGAGGCGGCAGCCGGTCGCCGGCCAGGCTGTGAATATTTGCGGCCGACTCCATTAACACACACAACTCCATCCAAATCAAACCTCTATTTCCTAAATTTCTCTCAAAACCTCAAACTCAAATTTCTTGGAAATCCATTCTATTGATTTAAATCTGATATTTGATTTCCAAATAACATTCTAATGATATTTCTTAATCTATTTCTGATATTATTATACATAAATTCAGATTAAATCCCAAAACCCACCTAAATCCTCCATTAAAGCTCAATGAAAGCTTTTAGTCAAGAAAAATGAAGAAGGTGATGATATTTGATGTTGATTATCCATTTTCAGATTAGCAAAACCATACTAACACTCAATTTCATGAATTCTTACATTAGTCAAAAATACATACGGGATTTGATCATTGATTAAGTTTTAAAATATTTACCTCAAGAATGCTCAAAGGAGATGATGATTTAATGTTGATGATGAACTTTGCTTTCCCAAATTTCAGCCTTATCTTCAAAATTCCAGGTTTTTAATGTGTAAAAAGCATGTGTTCTTGATAGATTTAGAATGAAAATGATGATTAAAAAAATGAGGAATCAAATTAGTTATAAAGAACATGGTATGTGCATGTGACGTAGTATCTCTCTTTTTTTTTTACATACATTACATTCATATATATCAATAATATGATGAATTTTGCTTCTATACATATGTATAAATAATAGTTTGTAACTATTTCCAAATTCTTAAAATTTACAAAATTCAACATTATATATGTCGACAATAAAATTTGATAATTTATATCCTAATTACTTGAATTAATAATTGAGCTAAAAGACTTAAAATTAATTACCTCGAAATTAGCGGGTGTTACAGTTTCCTACAAGTTGGATTAATCTCGTCCTCGAGCTGAGATCACATGAAATTAACTAAATCAAATATCTCACTTACATCTCTGTCTTAAATTTCTACATATACTTCGAATCTCGGTAAGACGCCCCCTCGATTAAATCATCTTGACATTTCTAAGCATCATATCAATCTTATCATCCTGTCGGCATTCTTCAAACTTTATTTCTTTATAAAACTAAAATCATATCCATCATGTACATTAACACACTCCAATGGTAACCTAATTGATAATCTTGCGCACCTATGCACATTATAGTGCAACACATTACAATGAACTTAGTATTAAGCTTCTTAATTTTTTTTTTATAATATCCTTACCAAACGATACTCTTAGCATCACATAACTATCAACTTCAAACTCAAGTGATCTATGCTTAAACCAAATATATCTTTGATCAATCCTAAATAACTCTCAATCACTCGTGAATAATCTGAATTCAATCATGTGCACAGTCTTCAAATGTTAATTGATAATACTTACCTCAATAAATTCAAATATTAAAATTCTTTCTTAATGCATGACATAATAAGATTTACATCTTTACGTATCAATGACTAGCTAACATCTCATGTCATAGAAATAATATCTCCATAACCTCAGTGTATAATTGATTACTCTTCCCAGTTGCATCAAAACACTATAAATATATTCTTATCATAATCACTCGAAATTTAAATCTTACTTCTTGAACAATTAACATGAGCATTATAAGCATCCAACTAATTCATACCACAATCACATTTAAACCCCCTAGTAATAATAAATACAAGTTCTAAAATGAAATCTTTATCACCAAGATTAAACATATAAGTAAATCTCTTAAACCTATACCAATTTCTCGCTCACGGTCTCAACATCTATGGAATAAAACAATATAAAAGAAATATATTCAAATGACATGCATAATATGCACATATATAAAAATGAATAGTGCCACCCCAGTTAAATAAGGAATAATCAAGTAAAGCGTTAAGTCAGAAATACCCGTAGCCACATCAGGAGTCTCACAGGGTGCATCAGCAGTGATCTGAAAAGCACGGCTCGGAACTCTATCAGTGTCGCCTCTCCTCGACTAAGCTCGTCCTGCAGCTGGCTGACTCATCGATGCAACGCTACCACCCATATTCTGACTCTGTCTCCGCTGAGGACAATTCCTCGCTACATGACCCTGAACCCCACAATCGAAATAAATCAGCGGATGTATTGGGCAATTAACTCTGATGTGTCTGTTATCCCCACATGCATGACACCCTCTAGAAAAGCCACTACATAACCCAGTATGTCTCTTTCCGCACTGCTGACAATCATGCGGCATCTGTGTCGGTGATATATACTGCTGCTGGGATTGGGAGAAAGAAGAACCAGATGATTTTGCTGAAGTCTGAAATAACCGATTAGAACCCGCAGTCCTAGCTTTCTTGGGTGACGACATCAAAGAAGTAGTAGAACCTAACAGTGCTCGTTCGCGCTTCTGCGCACTCATGACTGCCTCCTCAAGGGTCCCATAGCTCTGCTCTCAACAAACTCTTTAATATCAGCACGAAGCCCAGTCACAAACATATCTACTCTCGTTTCCTCATCTAGTGCATAGCTAGTCACAAACTGGGATTTCTCCCTGATCGGAACCTCATACTCCTGAACTGTCAGACCCTCCTGCCGTATAGCTAAACACTGTCTCTCAATCTCCCTCGTCAAGTCAACTAGACACTACTGATCTTGGAATCTCTTCCAAAACTGAGCCTAAGTCATCGTCCCCACCAGATCAGAACCAATAGCCCTCGAGGTATTCTTCCACCATGTCAATGCTAGACCCACTAACATCCCCGCAGCATACTCCACCCTATCCGTCTCTAAGCAGTGGCTCAGGCGAAATGCCCTCTCTGAACACTCTAGCCACTCTAGAGCCTTCACAGGCTCCATAGTCCCATCGAATTCTTTCGCCCCAGACCCCTTAAAAGCCTTGAACGAAGCATGATCAGATTGTCGGCCACCAGTCTCAGTCCCCACAATATTTCCCCTGCCAGTAGGAGCAGATACCAGAGGATTTCCGGCATCAGATCGAGAAGAAGCAATCAGGTCGCGAATCTCCTAAAAACTCTATTGCATCTCCGCGCGGCTCTTGTCCATAACATCTCGTACGTAACGGTTCATGTACCTCGTCATCCAGGACTCACGAGGGGTCAACGGCCCTCCTTCGGGTCTGATATCATCATCCAAGTCGTAATCATCCTCACGCAAACTATCGGTATGCTCGATATCCTCTGACTCTACAACAACTCGCTCATCGCGTGGATGACTATGGCTCTCATCATCAGTCATGGTGCTGAAAGTTAACTTTATGAGTTAGATTAAAATTTTCATTATATTTTTCACACTTGATTAGTTTCTGGTTTACTCATAAGGATATATGAACATATATTTATGAAGGTTACAATTAAACCCTATCCTAACCGTACCCAATATCCTAAGGCCATCAGAATAGAGTTTAGCTCATACAATCATAACTTAAACTACTACTGATCTTACGGTTTAAGACTAAGCACCAAACAAGTACTTAATTCACTTACACCAAACCTGGCTCTGATATTGAAACGCCCCTTTCTAATAACGTGACGTTTTTATTAAAATCTGCTACATAAACCTCGAAGTAATAAATTAAAGTTTTCTAATATCAAACTTCAATTTCAATACATAAATAAGCTAAAATCAACACATTCAGAGTGCGCTAAAATAAAACATCTAGTTATTACAACCAAATCGAAAGTCTAGGGATCTACCCATCCCAAGTACAAAAAGAAATTTAAATCAGAGTGCGGAAGTCATTCTGATACCAATAATCCTCAAACTCTAGATCCTGAAGATGGTTCCTTTCCCTTTTCAGTTGTACCTGAAAAGTTGTCCCCACAACCGGGGTAAGCCGTCGCCTGGCGTGTAACAGATTAAAAAGCACAGACAAGCATATATAACATGATCAACACAAATATCGGCTCAAATTCAACATGTGTAGCATTACGACTCGCTCGGTTTAGCATACACGAATAAGGCATTGTTATCGGCTCGCCCAATAACCAGTACACGACGTACGACTTGCTCGGTTAGCAAGTGTACAAAGCATGCGGCTCGCCCGACATGAAACTCGGAAGCACACAGCAACCTCACTTAATCCACATAATACACAGTATGCATACTGGGGAAAGGTTCTCAGATTTCGGCTCACGGCAACGAAATAAGTAACAACATTCAAGGCTAAGCATGGCAGTTAAACAATAATCATGGCAATAAAAATTGAATGAGATATCCAGTGCTAACATATCATGTATGATCATTTGTGAAATTAAATCAATTACTCACAGTGTTTGCAACCCGTACTCGCCAAACGACTACCCGATATCAGGTGATCACTATCGAAAGCCACACGTATCGATCAAATAAATAGAGTCCTGATATAAAAGTACATTGTCTGTTTATCAATACTTTTATCTCTATTGTATATTAAGTCTGCTACTTATTTAATCAATTAAATTTCAAGGACTAAATCGATAAATTTCAACTTGTTATTTAAGACGTAGTAAAATTTAATTTATTATATTTATTTTGTTTCCCTTTATAAGTGGTGATTTATAATTATTCTATAAGAGATTTCATAAACTCATAAAGTAATGTTTATAATTTATTAAAAGACTATCAAAGTTAATCCAATAAAAAATTTATTACTAATCTGATTATTTAAATTACTACCCAAATTTAATTTGTTCAAATTCACCAACCAACACCTAAAAGAAACAAAAACCAATCCCTTTTCTTTTCTTTTTCTTGGCTTGAACCAAACCTAACAGCTCGAACTTTGTACTTTTGTTGACAAACAAGCTGCTAAACCTAAAGGACCAGTAAGTATTTTGAAAAGAATACCAACAGATCCTAAGGTTGAATCAGTTCCATCACTAGTTTCACACAAGAAGGAGAAAGCAAAAGTTTCTTTTGTTACTCCTAAAATTGAAAAAGGTGAATCATCGTCATCTAAGGCAGAGAAATCAGATACTTCAAAAGGTAAGAAAGTTTTGCATATTAAAGTTGATACTAAATCGACTAATTCATGTTCTTCTATTATGTCAGTTAATTCTGTGAAAAGAACATCCAAACAAATATGGCGAAAGAAGCAAGTGCAAAAGAAAAAGACGAGTTTTACAAAGGAGTGGAGAGTTAAAGATACGAGTGTTACATATAGGCATAGTTGTGTATGGAATTCTGTCTGTAACAAATCAAATGTTAAACAATGTTCAAAATACTCTTGTACTGAACTTTTATCGTTTAATTCTGCAAAATTTCATGCGTTGAATGTTAAATCATTGCATAATTCTAATATGTTTGTATGGGTAGCAAAGAACAAGGTTCCCATTTTTCAACAGAAAAGGGATCCAAAGAAACAAGTTTCAAAGTCAGTTCCAAAAAGAACTGTACAAAAATGGATACCCAAAAAGACTGTAAAAAAGTGGGTTTCAAAGACAAAGCAATTATCTGTTATTCTACCTAAAGAAATACCTCATGATTTACCGAAATCCAAAGTACCCAACTATAAGTGGGTACCTCACATTTTACTTCGTCTTGTAGGTAAATCATGTTTGGTACCTTGACTCCGAATGTTCCAAGCATATGACCGGACAGCGAGACACGCTAACGAATTTTGTTCACAAATTCTGTGGGACGATCAGATTTGGCAACGATCAGTTGTGTCCGATCCAAGGCTATGGAAGTCTGGAATACGACAAGATTACCATTCAGAAGGTATTCTATGTTGATGGTCTTGGCCACAATCTATTCAGCATTGGCCAACTGTGCGACAAAGGGTTGGAAGTCAATTTCAAGGCGAATAGGTGTAGTATAAGATTTGAGGAAGGGAAGGAAATCCTAGCTGGAACTAGGAAAACAAATCTGTACTCCATAGACCTAGCAAACATTAATTTGAAGAAAGTTGTCTGCTTACTGTCAAAAGCAACATCCAGTACTACAAATCGAAGCTAATGCAACACTTTTGATGCAACACATTTAAAATTGTTGCTTTTTGATTTAAGTTCTCTCTAAAGCAACACATTGAGAATAAGTATTGCATATAATGATTTAATGCAACACTTTTTTTAAATGTTGCCATTTTTACTAAAAAAATGCAACAATTTTCTAAAGTGTTGCAAATTTTACTAAAAATTGCAACATTTGTTTCAAGTGTTGCATATTACAATAAAAAATGAAACACATTTTTAAAAACATATAACATTTTTTTAAGTGTTGAATTTATAATGAAAAATTATATGACATGTTTTTAAGTGTTGACTATACTATTTTTTCTTGTATTGTAATTTTGATTAAAAATACACACAAAATTTCAATGTCTGATTTGTTAAGATTAATAAAATACAAGATTAGATAGTACATGTTTTTTTTAAAAAGAGTGCAATTAGAAAATTGGGAGTTATAAATTTAAAATATCACAGGCATATATATCTTTGGGTGGTAAACTAGTTAAAAATTAAATTTAAACTTTTCATTTAAACAAATCGGGTACACTCATGAGGTGGTTCCTTTTTCTTCTCCCTTTCCCTCTTTCTTGAACACACTCACGCTCTCTGACCTTCTCTCTCTTCTTTCTCTATCAAAAGAATCCTGGTTGTGGCATCTCCATCTATCTCATTTGAACTTCAAAGAACTGACCAATCTTGCAAAAGGTGGTTTAGTAAAAGGTCTACCGACTCTTCGATTTCAAAAGGAGCAGTTGTGTGCTGCATGTGAAAATTAAAAGGGAAGATGGTGAGGGCTTCACACAAATCAAAGGTTGAAAATTCTTCAACTAGGCCATTGGAGCTACTTCATATGGATTTATGCAGGCGTATTAGGGTACAAAGCATCAATAAGAAGAATTATGTGTTGGTGATAGTCTATGATTATTCAAGATACACATGGGTTTTCTTCCTGAGGTCCAAGTCCGAAGCTACTGAGACAATAATTGACTTCATACGCAAGATACAAGTTAAGTTGCAGCTTTCTGTCCTGACCATTAGATCTGATAATGGTACAGAATTCAAGAACAAGTCCCTCGAGACATTTCTGACTTTTTTTGGGATAACACATCAATTTTCGAAAGTTCATACCCCACAACAAAACGGAGTAGTTGAAAGACCAAACCAAATGCTTGTGGAATCTGCAAGGACGATGCTCGCATATTCAAACCTGCCGTTGTTCCTCTGGGCTGAAGCTGTGGCAACTGCGTGTTTCACCCAGAACAGATCTATAATAAATAAAAGATTCGAAAAAACACCATATGAGCTGACAAATAAACGAGTGCCTAATATAAAATTTTTCCATGTCTTTGGATGTAGGTGTTTTATCTTAAACGATAAAGAGAACTTGGAAAATTTAATCAGAATGCTGATAAAGGCATATTCATTGGATACTCCAAAGAATCGGTGGCATTCCGAGTCTACAACAAACGCACGAAGACCGTCAATGAAAGCGCCAATGTTAAATTCGATGAAGGCATCGTAATGGCTCCTGGACATACCAGTTCAGGACTCGAGTCTAAACAGACGACATCTGTGAAGTCACCGGAGCTGAAAGATGATATGAATGATTTAAATAAATTGTTTGAATATTTTTATGAAGACTACTTTGAAAATACCAAATCTGATGTACCTATTTTGGTTCCTGGCATGGTTACTGAAGATCCTGTCATAGTCTCAGATCATTCACATCAACAAATTTCTGAAGACACTGGAGATATTTCAAAGACTGATGTACGCATTCCTTCTCATGTTTAATTCGAGTTTGCTTATGTTTATATCGAGTTTGGAGTCTGTCAAGATCAAAATCACTACCTAAGATTAACTGGTTTGAATTAATTAGAGTATAAACCAATAACCTTGTATTGAATCAAAGTCCAATTAAGAAGTTTGCGGAATAAACTTAACTGTTTTAAGAAAAGCTTTCAAAATAAATAAACACATAAACACAATCAATAATCAAAAGTCATTTGTATTGCCAAACTCAATGATTACAATCACCTCTAATCTGTTTGATTAGACGAAAAACACAAATTGTTCTTAGGGTTTTACAACCTTAGAGGCTTTTGAAAACTTAATCAGAAAGACAATTACAGCTGAATAAACTTGTACGTGCAGACTTACAATAGAAAAAACCTATTCTATGTATATATACTGCTTTCTGATTTGTTTCCTTGAATAACTCTGATTTCTCTGATAGAAGATATGCTTGAATCTTCAAAATATATCTTTTCCTGAATATCAGCACTTTCCGTTTATTGAGCTGTTGAGCAGCTTGAAGTCTATCTGTTGAGCAGCTTGAGTTTTAACACTGACAGCTTGAACTTTTGAACTAGCAGCTCGAACTTCTTCAACTAACGACTGCCACCACAACTTGGTCTCTCCACGAAAACACTCACCAAGAAATGAAGGTTCTTTCTAAATGTGTTTTTTTAATGTGTTTTGTATATGATTCACAATATTTGAAATGTTTTTTTTTTGTTTAAAAATGTGTTTTTCATATATTTTGTATGAGTTGCATACCAAGTTTTTGATAAAATATCTAATTGTAATCTTCTTTTTTTTTTTTTGTTTCAGTTCGTTGCGATAATCTACGTAGAATATATGACACTTGACATTCTACGCGACACGCTACATAGAATACTTGAAATTCTACACGATACTCTACATAGAATATTAGACCTTCTACATAAATGACGTTCATCGGTTCATCGAAGGTTCTGATTCCTAATGGTTGTGTATTTGATGGTTCACCGTCTTCATGTATTCTATCTTGATTTAGTTTGTATTTTTATAGAATATATGACACTCTATATAGAATAAATAGTATTCTATATAGAATTGATTGTAGCTAGTTTGTATCTATGTAGAATATTGTTATTATTGTACTAGTTAATTTATTATTGTTGTATCTATATCGAATAAATAATCTATGGATACTCCATATAGATTATGTGATTCACTACACGAAGCATACGATACTCTACATAGAGTTCATGATACTCTACATAGAATACGTGATACGCAATACTCAACACAAAACAACACGATACTCTACATAGAGTTCATGATACTCTACATAGAATGCATGATAATATACATAGAACACGTTACCAGTTTATTTGTTATTGTTGTATATATATGTGACACCCTTGCCACATTAACCACCAATTACAATTAAACCCCAGGATTAATCACCAACATACAAATAACATAATGATCTGATAGCTTAATTAAAGTGCGGAAGCAAAATACATAAATAAAAGTATTACAACTGAGTCTAACACCCTACGGTGCTACAAAGGTTACACGTCTAAGTCTACCAACTCAAATTATTACATTATCCCAAATTCATTACAACAGAATTTTCATAAACCAAATACCAAAGTAAACGGTAGAAATCTTCAAATACTTCAATAGATTTCCTAGCTAGACGGTCCAGCTGTAGACTTCCCTTTTCCTGTAAAAATTCAACAACTAAAAGGTAAGCGAATGCTTAGTGAATACCAGATGATTTTTACACATTCTACAAATCTTTATGATGCCACCCAGGGTAACCGCGGTAACACATACCGTATACCCCACACGTACTCCAAGTACGCAAACCCGAGCCGCAGCTCCTTCGAGCTGACACTCGGTATAAAAAAAACCAACCATCTGAGGCAGACATTACATCGGGGATGACTTACTGTCTATCCTGACCACAGAGGTGTCAAACTCTTGGTCATATAGCACAGTAACATCAGAGTACAGATGCGACCACGCAGGTCCATCGAGAGGATGCACAACAAATGAACGGACATGCAACAAATATGAATGTGCATCAACATAAACGCATGTTAGTAGAATGCCAAACGAACATGAAACAACAGGCCTTAGCAGGCAATGCAAACATAAAGCAGATGCAGACATGTTAAAAATCAAAGGTACTCACAGTGGGTGCGTTATTATCTTTATTCAAATTTTATTTCTCCTCGGGCTTTCAACCGGATCACAAAGTACCCCACTGTGGGTTAAACAACACCACAAGGGACCTGTTTCATTTCCATAATGAAAACATATTATCATTATATGTTCTTTAACAATTTACCATCAACTTGTATACAATAAAGTGCTACAACATTCGGAAACATCATCCGAAACTCATTTTATATACCGTTATTCAAGGTGTTATTATTCCCAATTAACCCTCCATTATATGCCTTATCCTAGTTCAAAAGATATCCCAAAAGTTGGTATATTTGATCATTAATTCGGGTCCTTTTAAACCCATCCGAATTACCCCAAAACTCATAGAACTCGCCGAGTAGGAATAAGGAACTCACCGAGTTCCTGTCCGAATTTCGGACCCTTAGTTGAATTTCGGACACATCCGGATTGGGTTGACCCATCCGAGTTCGGGTTGACCCATCCGAATTCGGACCCTCCGAGTTCGGTTCTTAAATTGATTTCAATCCTATCGAAATTTCGGGTCTCATCCGAATTCGGGTTCCAACCGAATTCGGATCCAACACTTATGAATTTTTATGAAGATTTATTCATCTGTTCATGAGTACTCGCCGAGTTCACTAGCAGGTTTTCATATCGCAGCTACGGGTTTTTAAGTGAAAATTGCCAAAACTTAAATTTATTTACATGCAATCCATACATTCGATTTATTACTATATATTGAGTGTTTTTACATCATTTTCCATATCATTAACACTCAAATTCGTCCAGATTGGATCAAAATTGAAGAAAAACCTCAAGAACACTAAAAACTTACAAAAATTAAGATTTCTAACCTTTTAGGACGAATTATCCAACGATTCTTGTTTCTGCAGCTTCAGTGACGCTCAATTGATGATTCCCAACTAATATTACATACATGCATCAACAATTTTCTCAGTTTATAAATCCGAATTTTGAATCTTTATAACTTCCAAATAAACCCCAAATTGAGATATAATGTTTCTTACCTTAATTCCTTTGATTTCTTGTTAATATTCAGATCAAATCCACGAATTTGGTTCCTCAAATTCGAATTTCAGTGGGAAATATCAGAGATTTTTAAAGAGATTTCTTAGAGAGAGAGCTTGGGTAATAGAGAGAGAGTGAGATAGTTCAAAATGAAAGACTAAGGGCCTTTTATTCCATAATTTCAACTTTTGACACTTTTAGCCCCTTAACTTATCTGATCCCACTAAATACTGATTTCATCATTATTTTCAACATCACCAACTTATAAAAATCATCATACTAAACCAAAATAATTTGACATTCTTAATATTCCTTAATTTCTTAAAATAACAACCAACTTTAAATAACTGAATACATAATCATTTTCATAGTCCAACTTAATTATGCAAATTACAAATTTTAAACTTAATAAACTTCAAATACAATAATTTAAATCCGAGGATGTTACAATATATATCTTACATATCATTCTATGTAACATTCTACATAGATTATGAATAGTAATGTTAATCTACATAAAAAGATATAGAAATGTATAAGAAACAAAAAAATATATATGAAATATATAAGAAACATAACATTCTACATAGATTATGAATAGTAACGTTAATCTACATAAAAAGATATGGAATTATATAACATTCTGTATGGATATATAATATTTCTATATAGAATATGTTAAATTTTTAGGTTATAAATATTTTCTATATAGAATATTTTTTTATAAAAAAATATTTTTTTTTACTTTAAAAATCAATTCTCATGAAAGAAAAAGAAAATGAAAATGAAAAAAAAAAAAGAAGAGAGAGAAAAAGAAAAAGCAGATTTGTTTCTTCCAACAATACCCTTTGCACACATTTTCAAGATTCCCCACTATCAAACTTTTAAATAATTACAAAAATGTCATTTGACAATTTTCAGCCATAGATCTTTTTGATCTAATGACCACAAATGGTTCTTAGGTTCTCATAATATTTAAGGTTCTCAAAAGAAACCTTCTATATATATATATATATGTATATATATATTCCATTGAATACTTTATTGGTTGTGAACATTTGGAACAAATAAAAAATTATATATATAAACATTCATATATATATCAATGAGTGTTTGTAACAGTTAAAATTTATATGAACAACTAAAACCGTACTTATTGCTTGAGTATTTAACTAAAACTTATACATGTAGAATGTTATGTTTCTTATATAAATGGCAGAGATTATGAACATTTTAAGCTTAAATTATGAACCATGTGATTAAATTTCATATCTTTGATTAATACGGGGCGGGTAATCTACATAGATTATGAACATTTTAAGCTTAAATTATGAACCATGTGATTAAATTTCATATCTTTGACGGGTTTTCCCGCGTACCCGAAGGGGATCCCCATTTAATACCCGCGGTTTTTTTAAACGGGGATGATATTTCCATTCCTCGTCCTGAACCCGCCTCGTTGCCATCCCTAATCATGGATCTATTTAAACATTTCGTTTTCACGAGACATTATTAATTTGATCATCAAATTTCATTAAACTTGAGGGGTTCTAAGATTAGGAACAAAATAATGTTATTAATTGTTTTATTTTTTTTTAAATGGCAAAATTTTATTTGAAAACCAACTAACAAGATGCCATAAGACACTACCCTGGCTTACATCAAATTCGAGCATTCCTCACAAGAATTTGTCCATTTTCATCCATAAGAATGAGTTCACTTGAATTTCATCTAAAAGCTTTTGCACCGGAAACTCTTGGTCCCTTCGGATCTTTATGTCATCAATTAGTCCATGGCGATTCTTACACTACTACAAAACACATAAATGTTGGGAAATAGTTTAAGTATGTTCAAACTGTTAGTTAGACTTCTCAAACTGTTAGTAGATTTTAAATGTAAATCCAAAGTTCATGCTGCTAGTTGAAGAAACTCGAGCTGCCAGTGTAAAAGTTCAAGCTGCCAGAGCAAATCAACTCGAGCTGCTCAGTTCATGCTGTCAAGAGATTCAAGCTGCTCAACAGTTTCATAAACAGAAAGTGCTGATTTTCAGGAAAGATATCTACACGAAGATTCCAGCATATCTACTATCAGAGAAGTCATAGTCCTTCAAGGAAACAAGTCCAAAAGCAATATAAATAGACAGAATAGGTTTTCTATCGTATAGAAGTTTTCTGCATATTTTGAGTCCGTAATTGCTTTGTTGATTAAGTTTTCATAAGCCTCTAAGGTTGTAAAACCCTAAGAACAGTCTGTGTTCTTCGTCTAATCAAACAGATTAGAGGTGATTGTAATCATTGAATTCAGCAATACAAACAGTTTTGATTACTTCTTATGTTTTATGCTTCATTGATTCTGAAAGTTTTTGTTAAAATAATTAAGTGTTATTCCGCAAACTTCTTAATTAAACTTTGATTCAAAGCAAGATTATTGATTTATACTCTGATAAATTCAAATCAGTTAATCTTGGTTATTCAGTTTTAGATCCTGACAAGTGGTATCAGAGCCACAGGTCGTTCTTTGTTTTTCAAAGTCGAAAACTTTCTTTCAAATTTTTAATCTTTTTGCAATGGAATTTGAAAATAGCAGCAGTGGATCTGGGCAAGGACTCAAAGTGCCTATGCTCAAGCCCACTGAGTTTGAGATGTGGAAACTAAGGATTCAACAGCATATCCAATTTATTGACTATGCCATATGGGAAGCTGTTGAATTTCCTCCTGTAGTTGATCCAGAACTTGATGAGGAGGGAAAACCAGTCAAAACCCCTCCAAAAACTGAACAAGAAAGGAAGGCTAGAATGAATGAAGTGAAAGCTCTTACACTTTTATTTGCCAATGATGGATTATTTGCTCTAAATGTTGAAGACTTGGAACAAATTCATCCAGATGATCTTGAAGAGATGGATTTAAAGTGGCAACATGCAATGCTGACCATGAGAGCCAAAAGATTTCTGAAAAGAACTGGTAGGGCCAACTTTCAAGCTAAGACAGAAGGCAAACCATCTTTTGATAAATCAAAAGTGGAATGCTATAAATGCCATAAGCTTGGTCACTTTGCCAGAGAATGTAGATCTCAAGGTCAACAGCAATCAAGGACTTCACAGCCCATCCAAGCGTCCTCATCAACAGCACTTGTCTCTCAAGAAGACAATGTGTTTGACTGGAGTGATCAGACAGAGGAAGAATTTCAAAATCAAGCACTTATGGCAGAAACATCAAATGTCTCCTCCACTGAACTACCATCTGAGGTAAATTCTAAACTCTGCTCTCAATCATGCAAAAATATGGTTAAAAAGTACAGAGATCATAATGAGAGCATGTGCAAAACTCTAGCTAAGATGGAAGAAAGGAGATATGAATATATGCAAGCCATAGAAGATCTGGAAAAACAGATCAATGATTATAAGGATAATGAGATTCAAATGGGGTATGATAGAACCTATCATGAATGGGAGAAAAAGGAACTCAATAAGAAAATAGAATCTCTGAATAAAAAGGTAGAAGAGACTGAACAGAAGGTGTTAGAGGCTAATAAGAAACTAGAATCTGTTAACATAGATCTAGGAAACTTCAAGTTAGCAAATCAAAAGCTAGAACATCTAATGGAAGTTCAATTCAAAGATAGAGTGAAATCTCAGGTCAATCCCAAAGAAGGAATAGGATACAGAGCTACTCCACCTCCATACAACAACAAGTACATTCATCCAATGAGTGAGGTCGCTGATAGACTCGTCAATGAACCACTAGATGAGTCTATGACTATTGTAGATCCTATTCTTGATAACAGTCCTGAATTAAAAGAAGATAAGAGTCAAAATAGAGACTGTGACACAAAGAGTGCACCCATAGAAGTCCAAGTTCCCAGTAAGAAAGGAAAAGAGAAGATGAGTGTATGCAATGCTACTCCACAAGTTTCTGTACATTCTAACTGTAACACTGCATCTTCATCAAAAGGAACTAAAAGAGGTAAAACTGTTTCTATCTGCACATGCCAAAAGCATGGTGTTCAAAAGTTTCCTAAACAACAGCAGGTAAGAGGAAACCAGAGAAACAAGAACCAGAAATTGACAGAAAAGTCTGGTGTTCCAATTCAAACTGTCAAAAGATGCTTTCACTGTGGAAGGAAGAATCACTTAGCCAAGGATTGTTTTTACAAACCAGCTGTTGCAAAACAGACTGTGCATCACACAAAATCAAATCCTAATCAGGCAAAGCACTCAAAAGTGAAATCTTCCACAGCAGCTCCAAAGAGAACAGTTGATCACAGATTCTCAAAAGTTAATAAAAAACAGTCCACACATCAAAAACAAGTTTTGGCAAAGCCTAAATCAAGTTTTAAACAAATATGGTGTGTCAAGGACAAATCTGTTGCTCAAACTGCTAATGCAAAAGATCAGACTGCTAAGTCAAAATCTGATGCTGTTAGTGCAAAAACTGAAACTGTTAGCACTACAAACACAGCTCAAGCTGCTGGGCATCAAACTGGAGCTGCTAGTGAATCATCTGAGACTGTCAGAAGAAAAGATGATCAAAATAGTTGGATACCTCATATTATCACTAAATACTCTCCAAAGACTCCATCAGTAGATCTCACCAAATATAAGAAGTCAAAAACAGTTTTTAGTTATGTCAATGTACAAGGCCAACCCAAAACCAATTTGGTTTGGGTTTACTCCACTACTAACTAAGCTGTTATTTGTGCAGGGCAACTGTAACATCCTCGGATTTAAATTATTATATTTGAAGTTTATTAAGTTTAAATTGTAATTTAAGTTGAATTATGTAAGTTAAGTTGGTACTGAATTTTGGATAAATTATAAAGTTGGTTGCATTATATGGAAATTTAGTAATTTAGAAATTTAAATTATTAAGTGAACTGATTATTTAATTGTTAAGGAAAAATAAAATAAAGATAGAATTCTTTATTTTATGAAAATCAGTATTTAATGGAATCAGAAAAGTTGAAGGGCTAGATGTGTTAAAAGCCGAAAACCTGGAATAAAAGGGGGAAAATAGTTCATTTTAATTCATTTGAATCAAAACCTTCTCTCTCTCTAAAACTCTTTCTCTCATCTCTCGGCTCTCTCTCTACAAATTCAAGATTATCCAAAGTTGATAATTGAAGCTGAAAATTTGGAGTAAGATTGCTAGGACGGATCTATAACTACTGCAATCAACGAATTAAGGTAAATTATCTCTTTAAATTTCGAAATTTGAAGGTTTTTGGGTCGGTTTTTATAAGAACCGAAATTTAGATTTGGTGATGCAAATGTTAATGCATGTATGATCTGGTGGTGGATTAGTTGAAATCTATTGTATAAGATGCTATATATTAAATTTCAGCTTCTGATTCGACTTGGAAGTATGATTTCTGGAAATTTGTGTGTGTTTTAGTGTGTGTGTTTTACGGAGGGAACAAAATGAACAAAAATGGGTTTAATTTGATATGTAATAGTGTTAAAAGTATTGAAAATAGATGTATTTTAGTTTGTGTAAGTTATTCCATGTATTGAACTAGTACCGAAAACGATGGAATTAAATCTGGAAGTGACAAAAAAACTGCACAAGTATGAACACAGTGGGATCCGAATTCGGATCCGAGATGAACTCGGATCAGGTCCGAATTCGGATGAGGCCCGAACTTCAGGGTATTTAATATAGAAATATTTATAAGTGTTGTACTTCGGTAGGAATCCGAATTCGGATATGGCCCGAATTCGGATGTATCCTGAAAAGTTGATTTATCAAAACTGAAAGAAAATAAATTCTAAGTGTTGGAATTCGGATGAGGGTCCGAATTCGGTTGTTGACTGAATTCGGATAGGGACCGAATTAGGATATGGTCCGAATTTGACATAGGTCCGAAATAGTGCATGTATTGGGACCGAATTAGGGTTCATATGAGAACCGAATTGGGGGTCCGAATTCGGGTGGGGTCCGAATTCGGACATGGATCCGAATTTGGGATCAAAAATGGTAAAAACTTATAGAAATTAAGTTTTATGGAATTAAACAAGATATTAACACAATGTGTTGTTACAAATGACTTACAGGTCCCTTGTGGTGTTGTTTAACCCACAGTGGGGTACTTGGTTGATCCGGTTGAAATCCCGAGGAGAAATAAAATTTGCTTAAAGATTAATAACGCACCCACTGTGAGTACCTTTGATTTTTAACATGTCTGCATCTGCTTTATGTTTGCATTGCCTGCTGAGGCCTGTTGTTTCATGTTCGTTTGGCATTCTACTAACATGCGTTTATGTTGATGCACATTCATATTTGTTGCATGTCCGTTCATTTGTTGTGCATCCTTTCGATGGACCTGAGTGGTCGCATCTGTACTCTGATGTTACTGTGCTATATGACCAAGAGTTTGACACCTCTGTGGTCAGGATAGACAGTAGGTCATCCCCGATGTAATGTCTGCCTCAGATGGTTGGTTATTCTTATGCCGAGTGTCAGCTCGAAGGAGCTGCGGCTCAGGTTTGCGTATCTGGGATACGTGTGGAGTATACGGTATGTGTTACCGCGGATACTCTGGGGGCATCATAAAGATTTGTAGAATGTGTGAAAATCATCTGGTATTCACTAAGCATTCGCTTACCTTTTAGTTGTTGAATTTTTACAGGAAAAGGGAAGTCTACAGCTGGACCATCTAGCTAGGATATTTGTTGAAGTATTTGAAGAAATCTACCGTGAGCTTTGGTATTTGGATTATGGAATTTTTGTTGTAATAAATTTGGGATAATGTAAAATGTTTGAGTATGTAGACTTAGACATGTAACCTTGTAGCACCGTAGGGTGTTAAACTCTGTTGTAATACTTTTATTTGTGTATTTTGCTTCCGCACTATTATTAAGCTATCAGATCATTATATATATGTTTGTTGGTGAATAATCCTGGGTGAATGGTAATTGGTGGTTAATGTGGCAAGGGTGTCACAGCGTATGGTATCAGAGCAGTAGTTTGAGATTCAAGTGTCCGTGAGGTCTTGGTCTCAAACATTAAGTGTTGACATGTAGTGATTCTAAGTAATGATCTGAACTAAGATAGGTTACGATCTAGTAATCGTAAGAATATTGACTATCATACGGGACAATTGGGTGGTGTCTATAAATAAATGACATGTTACTAAATAAGTTATATGTTTCATATTTCAGAACATGTCTGGAGGAGGAATGACACCAGAAGAGACGAGAGAAATGATGCTAGCCATGATGGCTGAGTAAAATCGGAAGATTCAAGACCAGTTTCGGGCTCGAGATGAGGCCGAAGCTAAACGAAGAGAAGATAAGAGAAAGAATAAGGAAAGAGAGGGAAACGATGACGAGCAAGGTGACAACACTGGGTCATCAAATAAGCCCAGGGGTTGTCGTTTCAAGGACTTTAAGGGAAATGGAGCCGTTGAATTTACTGGACTGGGTGACGCTGTTGCCGCTCTGGAATGGATAACAGCCACTGAACGGACATTCCGAATCAGCGATTGTGCTGAGAAGGATATGGTCCGGTTCGCTACTGCAATGTTCACCAAGGATGCAGTAATGTGGTGGAACTCGATGGTGAATGCGTTAACTATGGAGAAAGTATCTGTTATGACATGGGCTGAGTTTACTGAAATCTTCACTCAGCAATATTGCCCGGCCGATGAGCGCCGAAGACTTGAAGCAAAGTTCATGACGTTGGTACAGGGGACTAAGTCTGTGTCCCAGTATGCTGTAGAGTTTACGAGGCTGAGTTTGTTCGCGCCTCATCAAGTGGATACCGAGGAAAGGAAAGTGACCAGGTTTGAGGCTGGTCTTGATTTGGAAATCCGGAGGGTGATGAGCAATGTACGCTACCCCACATTTGCTGGTTTGCTGGAGGCCGCCAGGAATGTGGAACAGATCTTGGGTATGTCGGGATACGTGATGGGGTCCACTGCTGCTTCAGTCAACCCAACTGAACCTTCACCACCGAAACGCCAACGCGAAGGAGGCTACTCTGGTTCTTCACGATCATCACAGTACTCGCCGCAACAGTCTTATCGCCGACAGTCTAGTTCTTCTGGTCGCGCACGTGCATACTCTATCAACACCGAGCCACAGTATTGTAACAAGTGTCATCTGGAACACTTCGGCAAGTGCACCAACGGGCGTGCGTGTTTTTGCTGCGGAGAGTTGGGCCACTTTCAGAATGAATGCCCACGGAGATCTGATGCTTGCCATAAGTGTGGAGTATGGGGGCACTATAGTCGAAATTGTCGAAAGAATACTCCAGCAGTTGCTGCTCCAACATCAACACGATCCTCAGGAGGTTCAAGCGGCGGTTCAGTTAACCGAGGTCGGGGTCAGTCGCAAAGGGCACCGGCTCGTGCATTTCAAATCACTGCAGAAGAGGCTAGGGAAAACCCGGAGGTGGTCACGGGTATGTTTATTGTAAACTCTTTACCTGCAAGAGTATTATTTGACTCGGGTGCCAATAGATCGTTTGTATCTACTATGTTTGCACAACAACTTGCCATGCCTTTGTCTAAGCTATCTGCTGTACTAGATATTGAAACTGCTAGCAACACCTTAGTCAAAGTAGATCATGTATACCGAAACTGCACTTAGTGATTGAAGATGTAGTCTTCAATTTGGACTTGATTCCGATCGAGTTTAGTGAATTTGATGTGATTATCGGGATGGATTGGTTGATAGAGAATGAAGCCCATATAGTGTGTAAGAAGCGTATGATCAAGATAACTACTCCGGAGGGGCGTGAGATCTGTATTTATGGGGATAGGAGAAGTGGGGATCTGTGTTTGTTGACTGTTGCAAAAGCTCGAAAGCTTGTTGCAAAGGGATGTGACGCCTACCTGGCATATGCTATAGATGCCAAGGCTGAGAAGAAGACGTTGGCCGATGTGCCTGTTGTTTCACAATTCCCGGATGTGTTTCCGGAAGACTTGTCTGGCGTACCGCCTGAGAGACAAGTGGAATTTAGAATTGATCTGATCCCTGGAGCTGCACCGGTAGCTCGTTCTCCGTATCGCCTTGCTCCTACTGAAATGAAGGAGATGATGACACAACTCCAGGAGTTGTTGGACAAGGGCTTTATACGACCAAGTTCATCGCCGTGGGGAGCCCCTGTTTTGTTTGTGAAAAAGAAGGATGGTACAATGCGAATGTGCATTGATTACCGGGAGTTGAATAAACTGACTGTTAAGAACAAGTATCCACTGCCGAGGATAGACGATTTGTTCGATCAATTACATGGGGCGAGTGTCTTTTCTAAGATTGACTTGAGGTCGGGATATCATCAGTTAAAAGTTAGAGAGGAAGATGTGCCTAAGACAGCTTTTAGGACACGATACGGGCATTACGAGTTTCTGGTCATGCCTTTTGGGTTGACCAATGCCCCGGCTGTTTTTATGGATTTAATGAACCGAGTTTGTAGACCGATGTTAGATAAGTCGGTGATTGTGTTCATCGACGATATTCTGGTGTATTCAAAGTCTGAGGCTGAACATGCTGATCATTTAAGGGAATTGCTGGAATTGCTAAGAAAAGAGAAGTTGTATGCCAAGTTCTCAAAATGTGAGTTTTGGCTGCAACAGATTCAGTTTTTAGGGCATGTGATTTCGGGGGCCGGAATTTCAGTAGATCCGGCTAAGGTAGAAGCGGTAAGAAATTGGGAGCCGCCTCGTTCGGCTACAGAAGTCAGAAGTTTTCTGGGGTTGGCGGGTTACTATAGGAGATTTATAAAGGATTTTTCGAAAATTGTCGTTCCTTTGACGGTGTTGACGAAGAAGAATGCACCGTTTGTATGGGAAACTGTGCAGCAAGAAGCATTTGAGATCTTGAAGAAAACGCTTAGCGAAGCACCGATACTTGCTCTACCGGAGGGCAATGAAGATTTTGTAGTTTACACTGATGCTTCAAGACTGGGGTTAGGCGCTGTACTGATGCAGCGAGGGAAGGTTATTGCTTATGCTTCGAGACAGTTAAAGCAACACGAGAAGAATTACTCGACTCATGACTTGGAGTTGACTGCAGTCACTTTTGCACTAAAATTGTGGAGACACTATCTGTATGGAACTAAGTGTCAGTTATACACTGACCATAAGAGTTTAAAATACATATTTAGTCAGAAGGAGCTCAATATGAGGCAGAGACGTTCGATGGAACTTATAAAGGATTACGATTGTGAAATCCTTTATCATCCCGGGAAGGCTAACGTGGTAGCCGATGCATTGAGCCGCAAAGCATATGTCAAGGATTGTTGTTACATGTTGACATCTACTATGTTAACATCCACTATTATTGATGATGTCAAGGCCGCTCAACAGGAAGCCTTGAAAGACGAGAATGTTGGTGCTGAAGATATAAGAGCACAGATTAAGGATATGGAAACAAGTGAATCGGGATTGAAAGGCATCTACGGAAGAATCTGGGTGCCAAAGTATGGAGGCATGAGAAAGGTGATCATAGAAGAAGCTCACCAATCGAAATTTTCTGTACATCCCGGAAGCACAAAGATGTACAACGAGCTGAAAGCAGACTTCTGGTGGCCCGGATTAAAGAAAGATATTGGACAGTACGTGGAGAGATGCCGAACCTGTCGGTTAGTGAAAGCCGAACACCAGCAGCCTTACGGTAGTTTGCAACCGCTTCCCATCCCGGAATGGAAGTGGGAGCATATCACGATGGACTTTGTCACGAAGTTGCCGAAGACTAGGCGTCAACACGATGCAGTTTGGGTCATGGTGGATCGGTTGACTAAGTCCGCACATTTTATACCGATAAGAGAAAGTTACTCCTTAGAAAAGTTGGCTAAAATTTATATGGACGAGATTGTTTCTAGGCATGGAGTGCCTAAGTCCATAGTATCGGACCGGGACAGCCGGTTTACTTCAAATTTCTGGTCGGCACTACAAGAAGGGTTAGGGACAAGAATAGCAATGAGTACAGCGTACCGCCCGCAAACTGATGGTCAGAGTGAGCGGACCATCTTAACGCTTGAAGATATGATGCGGTCGTGTGTGTTAGACCTCGGTGGCAATTGGGACGATCATTTGCCACTGATCGAGTTTTCGTATAATAACAGTTACCACGCGACGATCAAGAAAGCGCCGTTTGAGGCATTGTATGGGAGAAGATGTAGGACTCCTACATGTTGGAGGGAAACTGGAGAAACGCCGATTGCTGGGCCGACATTATTGCAGGAAATGAATGAGAAGATTCAGTTGGTGAGACAGAATATGAAGGCGGCCCAGGATCGCCAGAAAAGTTATTACGACAGGAGGCACAAACCAATCAGCTTTGATGTGAATGATTGGGTTTATTTGAAGGTGTCACCTATGAGGGGTGTTACACGTTTTGTAAAAAGAGGAAAGCTGGCTCCGAGATTTGTTGGGCCATTTAAGATAATAGAAAAAGTTGGAAACCAGTCATATCGTCTAGAATTGCCTGAAGAGATGTCGGGCATACATCCGGTGTTTCATGTGGGAAATCTCAGGAAGTCATTCACTGCCGAAAACGAAGATTGGGCAGATCACACTGAATTGCAAATCGATGAAAGGCTCCGGTATGTTGAAGAGCCGGAGTGTGTGTTAGACACGAAAGTGAAGAAATTGAGAAGTAAAGAGATAGAGATGGTGCTTGTTCGTTGGAAGCATCACAAAGGAGCAAATCATACGTGGGAACCTAAGTCTGAGATGTTAAAGAAATATCCGCAACTTTTCATATCCGAGTAACTTCGAGGACGAAGTTGAACGTGGTGGAGCCCATGTTGTAACATCCTCGGATTTAAATTATTATATTTGAAGTTTATTAAGTTTAAATTGTAATTTAAGTTGAATTATGTAAGTTAAGTTGGTACTGAATTTTGGATAAATTATAAAGTTGGTTGCATTATATGGAAATTTAGTAATTTAGAAATTTAAATTATTAAGTGAACTGATTATTTAATTGTTAAGGAAAAATAAAATAAAGATAGAATTCTTTATTTTATGAAAATCAGTATTTAATGGAATCAGAAAAGTTGAAGGGCTAGATGTGTTAAAAGCCGAAAACCTGGAATAAAAGGGGGAAAATAGTTCATTTTAATTCATTTGAATCAAAACCTTCTCTCTCTCTAAAACTCTTTCTCTCATCTCTCGGCTCTCTCTCTACAAATTCAAGATTATCCAAAGTTGATAATTGAAGCTGAAAATTTGGAGTAAGATTGCTAGGACGGATCTATAACTACTGCAATCAACGAATTAAGGTAAATTATCTCTTTAAATTTCGAAATTTGAAGGTTTTTGGGTCGGTTTTTATAAGAACCGAAATTTAGATTTGGTGATGCAAATGTTAATGCATGTATGATCTGGTGGTGGATTAGTTGAAATCTATTGTATAAGATGCTATATATTAAATTTCAGCTTCTGATTCGACTTGGAAGTATGATTTCTGGAAATTTGTGTGTGTTTTAGTGTGTGTGTTTTACGGAGGGAATAAAATGAACAAAAATGGGTTTAATTTGATATGTAATAGTGTTAAAAGTATTGAAAATAGATGTATTTTAGTTTGTGTAAGTTATTCCATGTATTGAACTAGTACCGAAAACGATGGAATTAAATCTGGAAGTGACAAAAAAACTGCACAAGTATGAACACAGTGGGATCCGAATTCGGATCCGAGATGAACTCGGATCAGGTCCGAATTCGGATGAGGCCCGAACTTCAGGGTATTTAATATAGAAATATTTATAAGTGTTGTACTTCGGTAGGAATCCGAATTCGGATATGGCCCGAATTCGGATGTATCCTGAAAAGTTGATTTATCAAAACTGAAAGAAAATAAATTCTAAGTGTTGGAATTCGGATGAGGGTCCGAATTCGGTTGTTGACTGAATTCGGATAGGGACCGAATTTGGATATGGTCCGAATTTGACATAGGTCCGAAATAGTGCATGTATTGGGACCGAATTAGGGTTCATATGAGAACCGAATTGGGGGTCCGAATTCGGGTGGGGTCCGAATTCGGACATGGATCCGAATTTGGGATCAAAAATGGTAAAAACTTATAGAAATTAAGTTTTATGGAATTAAACAAGATATTAACACAATGTGTTGTTACAAATGACTTACAGGTCCCTTGTGGTGTTGTTTAACCCACAGTGGGGTACTTGGTTGATCCGGTTGAAATCCCGAGGAGAAATAAAATTTGCTTAAAGATTAATAACGCACCCACTGTGAGTACCTTTGATTTTTAACATGTCTGCATCTGCTTTATGTTTGCATTGCCTGCTGAGGCCTGTTGTTTCATGTTCGTTTGGCATTCTACTAACATGCGTTTATGTTGATGCACATTCATATTTGTTGCATGTCCGTTCATTTGTTGTGCATCCTTTCGATGGACCTGAGTGGTCGCATCTGTACTCTGATGTTACTGTGCTATATGACCAAGAGTTTGACACCTCTGTGGTCAGGATAGACAGTAGGTCATCCCCGATGTAATGTCTGCCTCAGATGGTTGGTTATTCTTATGCCGAGTGTCAGCTCGAAGGAGCTGCGGCTCAGGTTTGCGTATCTGGGATACGTGTGGAGTATACGGTATGTGTTACCGCGGATACTCTGGGGGCATCATAAAGACTTGTAGAATGTGGGAAAATCATCTGGTATTCACTAAGCATTCGCTTACCTTTTAGTTGTTGAATTTTTACAGGAAAAGGGAAGTCTACAGCTGGACCATCTAGCTAGGATATTTGTTGAAGTATTTGAAGAAATCTACCGTGAGCTTTGGTATTTGGATTATGGAATTTTTGTTGTAATAAATTTGGGATAATGTAAAATGTTTGAGTATGTAGACTTAGACATGTAACCTTGTAGCACCGTAGGGTGTTAAACTTTGTTGTAATACTTTTATTTATGTATTTTGCTTCCGCACTATTATTAAGCTATCAGATCATTATATATATGTTTGTTGGTGAATAATCCTGGGTGAATGGTAATTGGTGGTTAATGTGGCAAGGGTGTCACAGCAACCACATGTCTCCTCATAGAACAAGATGGCATCTGGACAGTGGATGCTCTAGGCACATGACAGGCAATTCTGAATGCTTGTCAAATTTCAATGGTTTTGATGGAGGTTTTGTTGCATTTGGAGGCAACTCAAAAGGAGGTAAGGTTACAGGTAAAGGTACTGTTAATGCAGGCAACATGACATTCCATGATGTTCTGTATGTTGAACAGCTTAAGTACAATCTATTGAGTGTCTCTCAAATCTGTGACAAACAAAACATTGTTCTGTTCACAGATTCTGAGTGCATTGTTCTTTCAAAGGATTTCAAAATTCCTGAAAATCTTGTATTACTTAGAACACCAAGAAAGGAAAATGTTTACTGCCTGGACACAGCTCTCTTGACTAAATCAAATACTTTAAGCTGTTTAATATCCAAAGCATCATCAAATGAGTCTGCTCTCTGGCATAGAAGGATGTGTCACATGAACTTCAAGTCCATGAATGATTTAGTTAAAAAGAATCTGGTAAGAGGATTACCACAAAAGGAGTTCATTTGTGATGATCATTGTATAGCATGTCTTAAAGGTAAGCAACACAAAACTTCTCATAAGGCCAAAGAAGTAAATTCAATCTCATCTGTTCTTCAGTTGTTACATATGGATCTATTTGGTCCAACATCTGTTTTGAGTTTGAATAAAAGGGCATACTGTTTAGTCATTGTTGATGATTTCACCAGATTTACTTGGGTTTACTTTCTTAGGTCCAAAGATGAAACTGCTGAGCTAGTTAAGTCTTTTATCCTTAAGATAGAAAACCAATCCAATTCCAAAGTTAAGGTGATAAGATCAGACAATGGAACTGAATTTAAAAATCAAATTCTAAACAGTTTCTGTGAGTCCAAAGGCATTGCTAGACAATATAGTGCACCAAGAACACCACAGCAAAATGGTGTAGCTGAAAGAAAGAATAGAACATTAATTGAGGCTGCTAGAACAATGCTAGCTGATTCAAATCTGCCAATGACTTTCTGGGCAGAAGCTGTTAATACAGCCTGTTATGTTCTAAATAGGGTTCAAGTTGTCCAATCTCAAGGAAAAACTCCCTATGAGTTATTCCATAACAGAAGTCCCCTAATAGCTTTCTTCAAGCCCTTTGGATGCCCATGTACTATCCTTCACACTAAGACTCACTTAGGGAAGTTTGAGAGTAAGGCTGAAGAAGGATTCTTTGTAGGATACTCAACTCAAAGCAAAGCCTATAGAGTATACAACAGTGTGTCTAAAACAATTGAAGAAAGTGCCAATGTTGAATTTAATGAAAATACTGCTAATATCAAAGGCACTGGTCCTGATTGGTTGTTTGATTTAGATTCACTAACAAATTCTCTGAGCTTTGTTGAGTATACTGCAGAAGCTGATGCATACAGGGTTGAAGCTGCTAACACAAATTCTCATGCTGCCAATACAATTTCTCATGCTGTTGGCACAAAGTCTCAGACTGCTGCAGATTCAACAAGTTGGGATGATTTCACCACTCTACCACTTCTGTCTTGTGATCCTCCAGGGGTCCTGAATGATACAAATCCAGACACTGAAGTGCCACTCCAAAGTTCTGAAAGAACAGCTCCAACACAACAGGAAACAGTCCCAGATTCAAGTCAAGCTGTTTCAGAAACTGAACCATTCACTGGTTCTGATGGAGATGATACCAACCTTGGAACTTCTTTTCAAACAGAGAGAGAGCCCACACTAAGAGTTCACAAGTATCACCCTCTCAATCAAATACTGGGTGATCCAAGCACTCCTGTTCAAACAAGGAAAATGGTTCAAAATGAGACTGCTGCTGTTGAACTAGCAGTTCCTGAATTCAGTCTAGCTGCTTTTGAACATGCCTGTTTCATGTCTCAATTGGAACCTAAAAAGGCATCAGAAGCATTAAAAGATTCATCCTGGATTGAAGCTATGCAAGAAGAGCTTTTACAGTTCAAAATTCAGAATGTATGGACTCTGGTGGATCTTCCTAAAGGTAAGAGAGCAATAGGTACAAGATGGGTGTTCAGAAACAAGAAGGATGAGAGAGGGATAGTCATCAAGAACAAAGCAAGACTAGTAGCACAAGGGTACACTCAAGAAGAAGGAATAGATTATGATGATGTCTTTGCTCCAGTAGCAAGAATTGAAGCCATCAGACTGTTTCTAGCATATGCAAGTTTCAAAGGATTTAAAGTGTATCAAATGGATGTTAAGTCTGCTTTCCTGTATGGGACAATTGAAGAGGAAGTGTATGTGTGTCAACCTCCTGGTTTTGAAGACTACAAGTATCCAGACAAGGTGTTCAAGCTAGACAAAGCTCTCTATGGTCTTCACCAAGCCCCCAGAGCATGGTATGACACACTGTCCTCATATCTTATACAGAATGGATTCAAGAGAGGCACTCTGGACAAAACACTCTTCACTAAATCCATCAAAGCTGAGATTCTACTTGTCCAAATCTATGTTGATGACATCATCTTTGGCTCAACTAATGATAGGTTGTGCAAAGAATTTGAGGCCCTAATGCACAAAAAGTTTCAAATGAGTTCAATGGGGGAACTCACATTCTTTCTAGGGCTGCAGGTTAAACAGAAGCCTACTGGTCTATTCATAAGTCAATCAAAGTATGTCAAAGACATATTGGAAAAGTTTGGCTATCAAGACACAAAGGTTGCAAGCACTCCAATGGATCCTCATAAACAGCTCCATACAGACAAAGATGGCATAGATGTGGACATTCATCTATACAGATCCCTTATAGGATCTCTCATGTATCTAACATCTTCAAGACCTGATATTATGTTTGCTGTCTGTGTGTGTGCTAGATTTCAATGCTCTCCAAAGGATTCTCACTTGGTTGCTGTTAAAAGAATCTATAGATATCTTAAAGGCCAAACACATTTAGGTCTATGGTATCCTAAAGACTCTCCTTTTGAACTAACTGCTTATTCTGACAGTGACTATGGTGGATGCAACATTGACAGAAAATCCACAACTGGTGGATGTCAATACTTAGGAGCAGACTGGTCTCTTGGCAATGCAAAAAGCAAACAACTGTCTCCACATCATCCACTGAAGCAGAATACGTAGCAGCTGCAAGCTGCTGCTCCCAGGTAATGTGGATTCAAAATCAGCTAAGAGACTATGGTATGAATTTCTTATCCACTCCTATTTATATTGACAATTCAAGTGCAATTAGCATTGTGCAAAACCCAGTGAAATTCCCAAAAACCAAGCATATAGAAATCAGATTTCACTTCATCAGAGATTGTAATGAAAAGAAGTTAATCCAAGTTACCAAAATACATACAGATGATCAGCTAGCTAATCTATTTACAAAACCTTTTGATGTGGGAAGGTTCACTTTCCTAATATCAAATATTGGTATGGTAAACATGGATTAGTTGGTTTTCATTATTATCGACTCAGTATGCTAATTTAAGGGGGAGACACTGTTCCATTGAAAAGTTGCACAACTTTACACCAACAGCATGAGTATTTTCTCATGCTGCTAGTTCACTTTCTCGGACTGCTAGTTATTTTCACTTGATCTGTCAAAGTGTGCAGGGTATTTGGGTAATTTTTCAAATGTGTGCGCGGGACCCAACCTTTTCGAAACCTTTAAAGGTCCCAGTTTCGTTCAGTTGTAACTACCAGTTACATATTCTTCTTCTAGGGCCTTCTGCTTTCTCTCTGAACGAATCACACATTCTTCTTTCAAACCCTAAAACCATCGTTTGATCATCCATGGAGTTTGTCAAAGAACACAACTGCCTTCCATACTCTCTCAAACACTCTGAACTTCAGCCGTTCCATGATATGATGGATTTCCTAAGACACTCCCATATCAACCATGCCCTCAATATCCATCCCACCATATACATATCGCATATCGAACAGTTCTGGAACCGTGCCACTTTTCAAACCATCAATGGAATTCCCACTATACTATCCAAAATTGATGGCACTCCCATCACCATCACTGAGGAATCCATTCGGCACCATTTGCATCTTCAAGATGCCACAGGTATAACAGACCTAACCCTTAACGCTTTACATACTGGTCTTTACAATATAGGTTATAGGGGTCCTGCTGATTCATTTACTTTCTTGAAAGCACATTTTTCTCCTAAATGGAAATATCTTGTACATATTATTCAGCAGTGTATGAGCCCCAAAAGAACTGGTTGGTCTGAGTTTTCTTCAAATATTGCCACTGCCTTAGTGTGCTTTTCTACTGGCCAACAGTTCAATTTTTCAAACATGATCTTTCAAGGAATGTTAAGGCATCATTCCCTAAAGAATGGGAAATTTTTGATGTATCCCAGGTTTTTGGCAGAAATTATTGCACACACCTGCACAACTCCACATTTACATAAACGGATACATGTTTCCCATAGGCACTCATTGTCATCAATCAAAAGGCTGATAAAGCCAAGTGCCAATTTTGTCAGTGTAGATGTTCCATTGCCCTCTGCAATGATGAACATCATTTTAGGAAACAGAGGAGAGGGTCCTGAGCAGACACAGCCCAACATTCCTGCTTCACCCCCAGGACCCCAACCCACTCCTCATGATACACAAACTCCCACTGATCCTTTTGTACAGCCAACACGCCCACTCAGAAACATATACAAAAGAAAAAGGGGACCAGGAGCTCCTTCCTCCTCCTCCCATCAGCAAGAGCCATATATCCCTGTGCAGGAGGATACTCCTGCACAGCATATCCAAAGGGAACCACTAGAGGAAACTCCCATCCTCACTCAGGAGGTGAACATCTCTTCAGAGATGGTTCATATGGGTTCTGTGGCTGGCACTACTGATGTCTCTGCACAAGAGGCACAGGACAGTGCCAACATAGCTAAGACCACGCCCATGGCAACAGCAAGTGTGCAAACACACGCTGGAAGTCCCCAGAACCAAGAACAGAGGGGCCCAGAGGTTTCTACTTCTGGTATTAATGTCAGTGATAGATCACAAGCACCACAGGTGTTTTCTGATCTTGAGACTAGTCTGCAACTCATGCTTTTGACGGATCCCAAGCTGAAACCTGTTGTAGCTATGTTGGAATACCAAATGTCCATCATTGCTGCACAGGGTGCAAAAATAATGGCCCTAAAGCAATCAGAAATGGCTCAAAATCAGAGGATGGATTATCTTCATAAGGGGTTTACCCTTTGTGGAAATAAGCTCATTCAATTAGAGCGTTTGATTCAAACCCAAGGGGCAAAGGTTGTAGGTCCTTCTGACCAAACCAATGCTTCCAAAAAGGGGGAGAATCAGGAGGTTCCTACATCAGTCCAAGCAGCTCCAACAACAACAACAGTCCAAGTAGCACCAACAGTCCCAGTTTCTAGGCTAGCAGTCCCAACAGCTTCTCAAGCTGTTAGCCTAGAAACTCAAGCTGCTCCTTCAAAAGTCACTGGAGTTGTGATCAGAGAAGGAATTCAAGCTCCATCAAGCACAGTCCAAGCTACAACATCTGCTACAAAACACAAGGGCAAGGGCATTCTTATTGAATCTCCAAAGCACAAATTCTCCTCCAAAGAAGCCCAGATTGCCTTTGATGCTGAAGTTTCCAAAAGGTTAGCAGAAGAACAGGATAAAGAATTAGATCAGCAAGCCCAGCCCCCAATAGATGATGATGAGACATTAGGTGATTACCTAAATGGGTTTGTGGGCAAACAAGGTGAAAAGAAGAGAAAGATGCCAACAGGGCACACCAAGGCTGAGCACAGAAGATTCTTAATCAATTTTGCCTTTGCAGCAGGTATTCCAAAGAAAATGGCTCAGTCCATGACTACTGAAAGGCTGCAGGAAATACATGATAAAGAAATGGAGAAAAGAAAGAAAGCAAAAACCTCCCAAGAAGTCCAATCATCACAAGAACCAGCTCAACCTACTACAAGTCATATTCAAGCTGCTGCCAGTACACCTGTTCCCACTGATCAAGCTGCTCTCTCTATTCCTTCATCGGTTAAAAAGGTGCTCTTTGAGCAACAACTACAAAAGGCCATGGAGATAGAGAAGTTGATTGATAAACATGATTTTACAAAGCCTCAAATCAACTACTGGTTTGCTAAGTCACTGGATGACCGTGACTTGAGAATGAAATTTGTGATAAGAAGAGAGTCTGATCCTGAAGAAGAATATGATACATTTTGGCAGATGGTTCAGAAGTTGACCAGAGATGAGCTTATCAGAATGCACAACATTGGGTCTGTATCACAAGTTAGATCTTCTCTACCACAAGTGAAACAAGTCATCAGAGATCTGAAGTCCATTGTTGATCCTGAATTTATTAGAAAAGATGTAGAGGATGCCAACAAGAAGGGATTGAAAATCAAGGAAGTTAATATTTTTTTCAAATCCAGGACTTACAGAATCAAATTCACAGATGGATCTGGTATGTTCTTTAATCTTGAATTCTATGATCTTCCAAAGAATATACTACTCCAGATGAAGTCTGTCAGAATATCTTGTGATAGAGATGAGCTAAAAAGAGAATTTTTGAAGGCTGTAGATCAGAAACTTGCACAGTTGTAAGTTTTTGTAAGCCTTGGTTTGTAAATAACAGTTTACTTATTCATTTCCATTTTTGTATAGAACTTAAAGTATTGTGTAAAGAATTTAAGTTAGGGGGAGATTGTTGGGAAATAGTTTAAGTACATTCAAGCTGTTAGTTAGACTTCTCAGACTGTTAGTAGATTTGTCATGTAAATACAAAGTTCATGCTGCTAGTTGAAGAAACTCGAGCTGCCAGTGTAAAAGTTCAAGCTGCCAGAGTAAAACAACTCAAGCTGCTCAGTTCATGCGTCAAGAGATTCAAGGCTGCTCAACAGTTTTTCATAAACAGAAATGCCTGATTTTCAGAAAGATATCTACACGAAATTCCAGCTATCTAACTAGCAGAGAAAGTCAAGAGTCCTTCAAGGAAACAAGTCAAAAAGCATATAAAGTACAAGATAATAGGTCATGCTATTATATAGAAGTTTATAGAATTGTCTTGCATATTTTTGAGTCTGTAATTTGCTTTGTTTGAGTAAGTTTTAAACATAAGCCGCTAAGGTTGTAAAACCCTAAAACAAGGTCTGTGTTCTTCGTCTAATGCAAAACAGAGTTAGAGGTGATTTAATCTTGAATTCAGCAATACAAACAGTCTTGATTACTTCTTAGTTTTTATGCTTCATTGGTTCTGAAAGTTTTTGTTAAAATAATTAAGTGTTATTCCGCAAACTTCTTAATTAAACTTTGATTCAAAGCAAGATTATTGATTTATACTCTGATAAATTTCAAATCAGTTAATCTTGGTTATTCAGTTTTAGATCCTGTCAGATACTAAAAAGAAATTCTTTTCTTATAATCACAATACTGCTCTTTTGTCTTCTGAAAAATCTAACAGCAGTGATTCTTTTTCAGGTGGTGATGGCAACTCTGAAGCTCACTATGAGGCTTTTGTTGCCAATGATGGACTATTTGCTCTAAATGCTGAGGACTTAGAACAAATTCATCCAGATGATCTTGAAGAGATGGATTTAAAATGGCAACATGCAATGCTGACCATGAGAGCCAAAAGGTTTCTTAAAAAAAACTGGAATGACCAACTTTCAAGCCAGAACAGAAGGTAAACCAGCTTTTGATAAATCAAAAGTTGAATGCTATAAATGTCATAAGCTTGGTCACTTTGCCAGAGAGTGTAGATCTCAAGGTCAACAGTCATCAAGGACTTCACAGCCCAATCAGACATCCTCATCAACAGCACTTGTCTCTCAAGAAGACAATGTGTTTGACTGGAGTGATCAGACAGAGGAAGAGTTTCAAAATCAAGCTCTAATGGCAGAAACATCAAATGTCTCCTCCACTGAACTACCATCTGAGGTAAATTCTAAACTCTGCTCTCAATCATGCAAAAATATGGTTAAAAAATACAGAGATCATAATGAGAGCATGTGCAAAACTCTAGCTAAGATGGAAGAAAGGAGATATGAATACATGCAAGCCATAGAAGATCTGGAAAAACTAATCAATGATTATAAGGATAATGAGATTCAAATGGAGTATGATAGAACCTATCATGAGTGGGAGAAAAAGGAACTCAATAAGAAAATAGAATCTCTGAATAAAAAGGTAGAAGAGACTGAACAGAAGGTGTTAGAGGCTAATAAGAAACTAGAATCTGTTAACATAGATCTAGGTAACTTCAAGTTGGCAAATCAAAAGCTGGAACACCTAATGGAAGTACAATTTAAAGACAGGGTGAAATCTCAGGTTAATCCCAAAGAAGGTATAGGATATAGGGCCACTCCTCCTCCATACAACAACAAGTACATACACCCAATGAGTGAGGTTGCTGATAGACTAATCAATGAACCACTAGATGAGTCTATGACTATTGTAGATCCTATCCTTGACAACAGTCCTGAATCAAAAGAAGATCAGATTCAAAAAGGAGACTGTGAGAAAGATCACAAAACAATGAGTGCACCCATAGAAATCCAAGCTCCCAGTAGGAAAGGAAAAGAGAAGATGAGTGTATGCAATGCTACTCCACAAGTTTCTGTACTTTCTAACTGTAACACTGCATCATCTTCAAAAAATAATACTAAAGGTAAGAATGTTCCAGTCTGCACATGTCAAAAACATGGTGTTCAAAAGTTTCCCAAACAACAGCAGGTAAGGGGAAATCAGAGGAACAAGAACCAGAAATTGTCAAATAAATCTGGTTCTCCAATTCAAACTGTCAAAAGATGTTTTCACTGTGGAAGGAAGAATCACTTAGCCAAGGATTGTTTTTATAAACCAGTTGTTGCAAAACAGACTGTGAATCACACAAAATCAAATCCTATTCAGGCAAAGCACTCAAAGGTAAAACCTTCCACATCAGTTCCAAAGAAAACAGTTGATCACAGGTTTTCAAAAGTTAATAAAAAGCAGTCCACGCATCAAAAACAAGTTTTGGCAAAGCCTAAATCAAGTTTTAAACAAATATGGTGTGTCAAGGACAAGTCTTCAGCTCAAACTACTAATGCAAAAGATCAGACTGTTAAGTCAAAATCTGAAGCTGTTAGTGCAAAAACTGAAGCTGTTAGCACTACAAACACAGATCAAGCTGCTGAGCATCAATCGGGAACTGCTAGTGAATCATCTGAGACTGTTAGCAGAAAAGATGATCAAAATAACTGGATACCTCATATCCTCACTAAATACTCTCCAAAAACTCCATCAGTAGATCTCACAAAATATAAAAAGTCAAAAACAGTGTTTAGTTATGTCAATATGCAAGGCCAACCCAAAACCAATTTGGTTTGGGTTTACTCCACTACTGACTGAGCTGTTATTTGTGCAGGGCAACCACAGGTCTCCTCATAGAACAAGATGGCATTTGGACAGTGGATGCTCTAGGCACATCACAGGCAATCCTGAGTGCCTGTCAAATTTCAAAGGTTTTGATGGAGGTTTTGTTGCATTTGGTGGCAACTCAAAAGGAGGTAAGGTTACAGGTAAAGGTACTATTAATGCAGGCAACATGACATTCCATGATGTTTTGTATGTTGAACAGCTTAAGTACAATTTATTAAGTGTCTATCAAATCTGTGACAAACAAAACACTGTTTTGTTCACAAATT
>JAANYP010006229.1:0-16390 GCA_020465985.1 Centrapalus pauciflorus | reverse complement strand
CGAAAATTAGCACCGTCGTTACAGACTCTAAGTATTTAGGCTTTCACACATAATGCAACTAAATCCTAAGTGTTATACTTTATTTAGTTTGATGTGTTGGTAGGCATAATACATATAGGGAATCTCAAGGCTAATAAAATATTCTAGAAAAAGTCAAGCGTGTCACTAACCTAGATGTACGACCAACGGTCTTAATTTTTATGTACAAGACATACAAACTTTAAGTCTAAATGAGGTGTGCAAACTTTCTGGGGATGTATGGCAACATCAAATACATCTGAAAATGGAAAGAATAGAAATATCATGAAAAACTGAGAGTCGAAAACATGCAACTCTGTTGTACGTAAGTACAGACCTGTTGTCTCTGTTTAGATTCGGGTTAGCAGACATGTCGCTTTGTTGTACGTCAGTACAGACCTGTCACCGCTATCTGCTAACTATAAAAATAAACCTTAAGTTGAACTAAGACACTCTGTTGTATGAGAATACAGACCTGTGTCCGATGTTTGTCTTTTAAAGAAAGTTTGCAAATACCAACAAGTTAGAATTTTTGTCTGTGTGCCTTGATCATAAAAGTATGTCTATGTCTGAGTCACGTAAGATAATTTCCTGATAAATAAAGAGGCCAAGGGATATTCCGAAATGTAAAATGTTTAACAGGGTAAAATACCAACAATCGGCTAAATGGGTATGTCACGACAAACAATCAAAGGAATTCAAAAAAATTCCTAAGTGTGAAAGTTTAAGTACTGAAAGTTAGTATCGGACATCGCTATCTGATTGAACCTCTCTTCGACTATACTCATCAAAAATATGTTGTTTAGTATTAAGCTTAGCTTGTAAATTTGTTTTTATAACTTAAGTCTAGATTAAAATTTTTTAGTCAAAATTTTATTTTATTTTAATTTTATTTTTACCTTAGCTTATTTTATTTTAGTTTAGTTTAATTTTTACTTAGGTAAAAGGTCAAAAATTACTGAGGGTGCATTCAAAGTTGAATAAAATAAACATTGCGTGAAATTTCTGTTGCTTAGGGTAAAAGAATTGGCATAGTTTATCTGGTTACACAATACCGTAGAAAAAAGTTGGAAAAGTTGAACTTATTTCAAAATTTTCGAAATTTTTCTAAGTGTTGGTAGTTTCGAATCTAAGACAGACTCGAATGTGAAGTATTTCGAATCTGTCTGTAGACTCGAATCTACACATAGACTCGATGGTTGGTAGTATATATAGGTCAATAGTGAAGTCATTTATTACTTTACTGTTGTCGAATCTATACTCTCGAATCTATATCAGCGATTTCGAATCTATTTTCTCGAGTCTACCGTATTGCTCCTAAATGACATTTTGTCGACTCTAAAGCTACTGTGTTCGATTCTACACTCATATCTAGGTATAATCAACCGGATTGTACAAGATTTTGGTAGTTTTATACACAATTTAAGGACAAATCGTCGATTTTTGAAGTTTTATGGGTCAAAATTGGGTTTTTGCTAAATAACTAAGTTTGGACCTATAAAAGATCAAATTAAAGACATAAATCAATGATTAGAACCTAGTTGAACTAATGTATGTGATTTACCAAGTTCAAAATGGTTAAAATCTTGGGTTTTTGTTGAAAATTCATAAGTCGGGGCTTCGAGTCTGTTCATGGACTTTCGAATCTGTTCATAGGTTTCTCGAATCTATCATTAGATTCGAGATGACTATGATATTCGAATCTGTCCATTAGACTCGAATAGGGACTCTTCGAATCTGTCCATTACAGTCGAATATGGACTCTTCGAATCTGTTACCTTCGAATCTGTACTTTATTTAATTTCTTTAAGTTAAATTTTATTAAACTTGTGGAAATTTAATTGTGTTAGATTTTGTATTTAAGAAAGTACAAAATATAACAAATTTGAATTTAAACAAGTTTATTGATTTTTAATAATTCTAACAGTTTTATGTATTGTGCAGATATGGCGCTTCGTGCTTTTGTTCCTAAGCACAATATGGTACTTAATCCAGCTCATAATATCCCTGAAGCGCAGGGTTATCGAGAAGTTTTAGATTTTCTAGCTGAATCTAGGATCAGCTATGCATTATATCACAATATTCCGATTGTGATTTCATATGTGGGTCAATTTTACGATCATTTACAGGTGGACTGTACTGTCACCCCGACAGTCTTAAGAACCAGAATTGCCGGTCAACCTCTGGTTTTCTCAGCAGATATTTTGCGTCAAGTACTGCAGTTGGGTTCACAAGAACAAGAAGACGGGCCTATAGACTTTCCTTTAAGTATTAGGCAAGCAGCGTTTTTGCGAATGGGCTATAGTTTGGACGTTACAAAATCATCTTATATGAAAAGCGGGTTGATAGGGCAGTGGCGATTTTTGGTCCACGTGTTCATGGTTTGTTTTGCACCTAAGAAGGCTGGATTCGATTACATCGTCTCAAAGATCCAATCTGGGGTGATTGCCATGGTGTACAATAAGAAGTTTAGCTTCTCACAGCTGTTTTTCTCGGAATTCATTCATCAAATTACTGCTCCTGAGAGAGAAAGATTCCTACTGTATCCTAGGTTTGTAATGATGTTGATAAGGCACTTCTTGCCTGATTTGCCACAAACAGATGATGCATTGAGCGTCAATATTATGGATAAGCGCATCTATTCTGACTGTTCCTAACATCGAGGAAGGTTAGCGGTTCCAGTGGCGCGTCCACTATTTGGTGCAATTCTGGATAGGGAGTTTCAAGCCCCGAGTAATGCCAACTGGGCAGGGGTAGTTGATGTCCAACCACAGCAACAACAGCAACGTCCACTACAACAACAGCCTCGTGCTCGTCCCCGTGATCCAAGGCGAAGACAAAGAGATACTGCAAGTCAAACTCAGGCGTCTAGGCCTTCTACGAGTCAGCAACCAGAAGTGCAGGAAGTTGGGCCGTCAAATGTCCCAAATGAAGCTGATCAATTGTGCCAAACGCTAAATGAAATTTGGGAGGCAGGTCCACATGCAAATGAAGATATAGCTGCAGAGTTAGTGGGTGAATTACTTGAGCCTCCAGAGGGAGAAGAAGATGTCTTCAGAGATGTTGACGAATATGTGCCAGAGCAGACTGGCAATGATGAGTCATCATCTGCTACAGAATCAGAAGAAATGGAGGAAATCGAAGTTGAAGCTCCAGAATCAGTGTCTACAGATCCTCATATTCAAATTGGAACCTATGGTTCACGATTGATTATCAATGAAGATGGTTCGAGGAGGCGAGAGGCCAGGGAATTGGAGGAGTCAGATTTTGAAGACGAAGAGACTCCTCAGTTGGTGACAAGGCAACGGGCCAAACGTCACAGGTTTATGCAGGGGACTTCATCACAGTCCGATGCACAACCTCCGCCTCAAACCCAGACCCAACCCCAAGATACAGCTCCACCATCACCGCCACCTCAGCAACCTGAACCCTACATTCCCCAACCATTCAATCCTGCTCCCATTCAGTCCATCCCTTCTACATCAGAAGCCTATACCGACAACCAACGAATCATGCAACTTAAGAGCCGTGTCGACTTTCAGAACATTCAAATCATAACTCTCACAAAAGCAGTCGGTGAACTCCAAGAGCATAACTCTAATCTTGATAAGGAGAATGCAGAACTGAGAAAAATTGTTGAAAGTGTTAGAGACGAAAACACGGAGATTAAATCATTTGTTGCTGATCAATCGTCTGAGATCCGAGCAATGCGGTCCCTCCTAGAGCAACTTATGAAAAATCTAAAAACTCAGGGGGAGACGAGTTGTAAAGATCAGGAAGTACAGGGAGAAGATGATGATAATGAAGGCGATGATCCCGGTGCGAACAAAGAGATTGAGTCTGTAGATTTTTCTGCAGCTCAAGTTACACAAGTTCAGGGGGAGCCTAGTACAGAAGGAGGAGAGGGAGGAGCAGGAGGAGAAGCAGGTTCTTCAAAAACTTTAGATAGCGACATGATAGATGCGCTGAAAGATATTGAAGAAGAGCTCATGGAATTTGATTTTGAAGATGATATTGAAGAATTAGAAGAAGGTGAGTTCATTCTAGATGACGTCGCTGACTGGAAATCGGATGATGAAGTGCTAGATGATGAAGACGATCACGTTAATGAAGTAATAATCAATTCACAATCAGTCACTGAACTGTATGAGAGCCAAGATCATAATGTGATTGATATTGATTACATCAAGGTAGCCTCAGCTGAAGATAAAGACCTTGAAGAGGCTGAGAACGAGCCATCTAGAGCTGATCTGATAAATCTTTGGTTCAAGAAGGAAGAAAAGAAAGATCAGCTGAAGATGAAGAAGAAGATGAGAAATCCAAGTGCTGGAAATTTTGCTGGAGGGATTATTAGCTGGTTCTTTGACAGAGAACTGCAGCTATTTATTTTGAAAAGAAGAAATGGCCTTCAATACTTGAGGCGGACATTGAAAGCGTTTAATTCATTGCCCAAGATTGAAGTTAAAGAGTTAGCCTGGAAGGAGCTGATCAATATTGGAGATGATCCCTACGCGAACGTAATTGAAAGAATTATAAGGAAAGAAGGGCGATCAGGGAAATTTGAGCGACTCAAGCCAAGGACCGGAAAGAGGGTCGAGGATGGGTCGAGAATAGATCCTCATACAGGTAGGCCATGGGCCAGGATGGAATACAAACCTGTGAGGTGTCTAAAGAAAGTCCCAATGAAGCCAATGCCACAGAACGTTTTGAGCAACATGAAGTGGTGGTACCTAGAGATTGGCACTGCTGAAGCTATCATGGAAGATCAAGACGAGCAGGTAATTTTGAAGGTATATGATCCATTGCACTTGATAAACCTATCAAAGGACGACCTGAAGAAGCTTCATGATCAGCCTATCTTCTTTACTGAACCATGGAGATCTGAAGCCAGGAAGTTCCAAAAGGTAGTCAAAGTTTGTATAGATGCTGGATTATATGCGGGTAGTAATATATATAGCTCTAGTACTTAAATTTGATGTAATGTAAATAATTAGAAGCTATCATCAAGGGGGAGTCTGTTGGTACACCCTGTGTGACGATAGCAGTCTAATCGATCTGCATTATGGTTTAGGTAATATTCTGAGTATTAACCAAGTATTTTGATATATATGTTTAATATGTGTTTGTCTGTTATTGATTGTGTGTTTGAACTTGATGTAACATATTACAAGAAGTTCAAACATAAAGGTCAAAGATTAACTTAAGCATAAGTTAAAACATAAGTTTCAAACACTTAGTTATATATGTCAAAGGCTAGATTCGAATTGCATAAAAGGATACATTCGAATCTGTGATAGATTCGAATGAGTCCTTAGATTCGAATAGGCTAGATTCGAATCTGTCAGATGGACAGATTCGAATGGGCCTTAGGCCAGATTCGAGGTTGGCCCACAACAGACTCGAATCAGGGCCTATAATTAGGGATAGACTCGAATCATTAAGTGACCTTTTGCAGAATTCGTGAGGAATTAACCAATAGGCGATCTCGAGTTTATCAGCTAGGTGAGTCCCGTTTCGGAGAGAATTAGTACGTAGGATCGTTCGTGTGTCGTTCGTTCAGCGTCTAATAGTCTCCGTGTTTCCGTTGGTTGAGAGTTGTCCGTCTGACCGTCAACGAGGATTCCGCACTCGTTAACGGATCCGCGTCTAGATAGATCTTGCAGTGGTAGACCTTACACTGTAGGTGTTAAAAATTGTGACCATATGCTCTTTTAAGTGAGGTAAACTTGTAATTTGTTTGACAATTGTCTATGCAATGGCCACTTTATTTTTATGTGTGTGTGGCTGATTGCAACCATTTGGTCACACAACGAGTTTATTGTTGTGGGCTTTGGTCACCTAAAAATATGCCTAATGTGGCCGTAGGTGTTATAAATTGTGACCATATGCTCTTTTAAGTGAGGTAAACTTTTAATCTGTGTGACTATTGTCCATGCAATGAGCACTTTATTTTTATGTATGTGTGGCTGATTGCAACCATTTGGTCACACAACGAGTGTGTTGTTGTGGGCTTTGGACACATAAAATTATGCCAAATGTGGCCATAGGTGTTAAAAATTGTAACCATATGCTCTTTTAAGTGAGGTAAACTTGTAAGTTGTGTGACAATTGTCCATGCAATGGCCACTTTATTTTTATGTGTGTGTGGCCGATTGCAACCATTTGGTCACACAACGATTGTGTTGTTGTGGGCTTTGGTCACATAAAATTATGCCAAATGTGGCTGTAGGTGTTAAAAATTGTGACCATATGCTCTTTTAAGTGAGGTAAACTTGTAATTTGTGTGACAATTGTCTATGCAATGGCCACTTTATTTTTATGTGTGTGTGGCTGATTGCAACCATTTGGTCACACAACGAGTGTCTTGTTGTGGGCTTTGGTCACCTAAAATTATGCCAAATGTGGTCGTAGGTGTTATAAATTGTGACCATATGCTCTTTTAAGTGAGGTAAACTTGTAATCTGTGTGACTATTGTCCATGCAATGAGCACTTTATTTTTATGTGTGTGTGGCCGATTGCAACCATTTGGTCACACAACGAGTGTGTTGTTGTGGGCTTTGGTCACATAAAATTATGCCAAATGTGGCTGTAGGTGTTAAAAATTGTGACCATATGCTCTTTTAAGTGAGGTAAACTCGTAATTTGTGTGACAATTGTCTATGCAATGGCCACTTTATTTTTATGTGTGTGTGGCTGATTGCAACCATTTGGTCACACAACGAGTGTCTTGTTGTGGGCTTTGGTCACCTAAAATTATGCCAAATGTGGCCGTAGGTGTTATAAATTGTGACCATATGCTCTTTTAAGTGAGGTAAACTTGTAATCTGTGTGACAATTGTCCATGCAATGGCCACTTTATTTTTATGTGTGTGTGGCGGATTGCAACCATTTGGTCACACAACGAGTGTGTTGTTGTGGGCTTTGGTCACATAAAATTATGCCAAATGTGGCTGTAGGTGTTAAAAATTGTGACCATATGCTCTTTTAAGTGAGGTAAACTTGTAATTTGTGTGACAATTGTCTATGCAATGGCCACTTTATTTTTATGTGTGTGTGGCTGATTGCAACCATTTGGTCACACAACGAGTTTATTGTTGTGGGCTTTGGTCACCTAAAAATATGCCTAATGTGGCCGTAGGTGTTATAAATTGTGACCATATGCTCTTTTAAGTGAGGTAAACTTGTAATTTGTGTGACTATTGTCCATGCAATGAGCACTTTATTTTTATGTGTGTGTGGCTGATTGCAACCATTTGGTCACACAACGAGTGTGTTGTTGTGGGCTTTGGTCACATAAAATTATGTCAAATGTGGCCGTAGGTGTTAAAAAGTGTGACAATTGTCCATGCAATGGCCACTTTATTTTTATGTGTGTGTGGCTGATTGCAACCATTTGGTCACACAACGAGTGTGTTGTTGTGGGCTTTGGTCACATAAAATTATGTCAAATGTGGTCGTAGGTGTTAAAAAGTGTGACAATTGTCCATCCAATGACCACTTTATTTTTATGTGTGTGTGGCTGATTGCAACCATTTGGTCACACAACGAGTGTATTGTTGTGGGCTTTGGTCACCTAAAAATATGTCAAATGTGGTCGTAAGTGTTATAAATTGTAAACATATGCTCTTTTAAGTGAGGTAAACTTGTAATTTGTTTGACCATTGTCCATGCAATTGCCACTTTATTTTTATGTGTGTGTGGCTGATTGCAAACATTTGGTCACACAACGAGGGTGTTGTTGAGGGCTTTGGTCACATAATATTATGCCAAATGTGGCCGTAGGTGTTAAAAATTGTGACCATATGCTATTTTAAGTGTGGTAAACTTGTACTTTGTGTGACTATTGTCCATGCAATGGCCACTTTATTTTTATGTGTGTGTGGCTGATTGCAACCATTTGGTCACACAACGAGTGTGTTGTTGTGGGCTTTGGTCACCTAAAATTATGCCAAATGTGGTCGTAGGTGTTATAAATTGTGACCATATGCTCTTTTAAGTGAGGTAAACTTGTAATCTGTGTGACTATTGTCCATGCAATGAGCACTTTATTTTTATGTGTGTGTGGCTGATTGCAACCATTTTGTCACACAACGAGTGTGTTGTTGTGGGCTTTGGTCACATAAAATTATGCCAAATGTGGCTGTAGGTGTTAAAAATTGTGACCATATGCTCTTTTAAGTGAGGTAAACTTGTAATTTGTGTGACAATTGTCCATGCAATGGCCACTTTATTTTTTTGTGTGTGTGGCTGATTGCAACCATTTGGTCACACAACGAGTGTGTTGTTGTGGGCTTTGGTCACATAAAAATATGCCAAATGTGGCCGTAGGTGTTAAAAATTGTGACCATATGCTCTTTTAAGTGAGGTAAACTTGTAATTTGTGTGACAATTGTCCATGCAATGGCCACTTTATTTTTATGTGTGTGTGGCTGATTGCAACCATTTGGTCACACAACGAGTGTGTTGTCGTGGGCTTTGGTCACAAAAAATTATGCCAAATGTGGTTTTAGGTGTTATAAATTGTGACCATATGCTCTTTTAAGTGAGGTAAACTTGTAATTTGTGTGACTATTGTCCATGCAATTGCCACTTTATTTTTATGTGTGTGTGGCTGATTGCAACCATTTGGTCACACAACGAGTGTGTTGTTGTGGGCTTTGGTCATATAAAATTATGTCAAATGTGGCCCTAGGTGTTAAAAAGTGTGACAATTGTCCATGCAATGGCCACTTTATTTTTATGTGTGTGTGGCTGATTGCAACCATTTGGTTACACAACGAGTGTGTTGTTGTGGGCTTTGGTCACATAAAATTATGTCAAATGTGGTCGTAGGTGTTAAAAAGTGTGACAATTGTCCATGCAATGGCCACTTTATTTTTATGTGTGTGTGGCTGATTGCACCCATTTGGTCACACAACGAGTGTATTGTTGTGGGCTTTGGTCACCTAAAAATATGCCAAATGTGACCGTAGGTGTTAAAAATTGTGACCATATGCTCTTTTAAGTGAGGTAAACTTGTAATTTGTGTGACAATTGTCCATGCAATGGCCACTTTGTTTTTATGTGCGTGTGGCTGATTGCAACCATTTGGTCACACAACGACGGTGTTGTTGTGGGCTTTTGTCACATAAAATTATGCCAAATGGAGCCGTAGGTGTTAAAAATTGTGACCATATGCTATTTTAAGTGTGGTAAACTTGTAATTTGTGTGACTATTGTCCATGCAATGGCCACTTTATTTTTATGTGTGTGTGGCTGATTGCAACCATTTGGTCACACAACGAGTGTGTTGTTGTGGGCTTTGGTCACATAAAATTATGCCAAATGTGGCTGTAGGTGTTAAAAATTGTGACCATATGCTCTTTTAAGTGAGGTAAACTTGTAATTTGTGTGACAATTGTCTATGCAATGGCCACTTTATTTTTATGTGTGTGTGGCTGATTGCAACCATTTGGTCACACAACGAGTTTATTGTTGTGGGCTTTGGTCACCTAAAAATATGCCTAATGTGGCCGTAGGTGTTATAAATTGTGACCATATGCTCTTTTAAGTGAGGTAAACGTTTAATTTGTGTGACTATTGTCCATGCAATGAGCACTTTATTTTTATGTGTGAGTGGCTGATTGCAACCATTTGGTCACACAACGAGTGTGTTGTTGTGGGCTTTGGTCACATAAAATTATGTCAAATGTGGCCGTAGGTGTTAAAAAGTGTGACAATTGTCCATGCAATGGCCACTTTATTTTTATGTGTGTGTGGCTGATTGCAACCATGTGGTCACACAACAAGTGTGTTGTTGTGGGCTTTGGTCACATAAAATTATGCCAAATGTGGCCGTAGGTGTTAAAAATTGTTACCATATGCTCTTTTAAGTGAGGTAAACTTGTAATTTGTGTGACAATTGTCCATGCAAAGGCCACTTTATTTTTATGTGTGTGTAGCTGATTGCAACCATTTGGTCACACAACGAGTCTGTTGTTGTGGGCTTTGGTCGCATAAAATTATGCCAAATGTGGCCGTAGGTGTTATAAATTGTGACCATATGCTCTTTTAAGTGAGGTAAACTTGTAATTTGTGTGACTATTGTCCATGCAATTGCCACTTTATTTTTATGTGTGTGTGGCTGATTGCAACCATTTGGTCACACAACGAGGGTGTTGTTGAGGGCTTTGGTCACATAAAATTATGCCAAATGTGGCCGTAAGTGTTAAAAATTGTGACCATATGCTATTTTAAGTGTGGTAAACTTGTAATTTGTGTAACTATTTTCCATGCAATGTCCACTTTATTTTTATGTGTGTGTGGCTGATTGCAACCATTTGGTCACACAACGAGTGTCTTGTTGTGGGCTTTGGTCACCTAAAATTATGCCAAATGTGGTCGTAGGTGTTATAAATTGTGACCATATGCTCTTTTAAGTGAGGTAAACTTGTAATCTGTGTGACTATTGTCCATGCAATGAGCACTTTATTTTTATGTGTGTGTGGCTAATTGCAACCATTTTGTCACACAACGAGTGTGTTGTTGTGGGCATTGGTCACCTAAAATTATGCCAAATGTGGCCGTAGGTGTTATAAATTGTGACCATATGCTCTCTTAAGTGAGGTAAAATTGTAATTTGTGTGACTATTGTCCATGCAATGAGCACTTTATTTTTATGTGTGTGTGGCTGATTGCAACCATTTGGTCACACAACGAGTGTCTTGTTGTGGGCTTTGGTCACATAAAATTATGCCAAATGTGGCCGTAGGTGTTATAAATTGTGACCATATGCTCTTTTAAGTGAGGTAAACTTGTAATCTGTGTGACTATTGTCCATGCAATGAGCACTTTATTTTTATGTCTGTGTGGTTGATTGCAACCATTTGGTCACACAACGAGTGTATTGTTGTGGGCTTTGGTCACCTAAAATTATGCCAAATGTGGACGTAGGTGTTATAAATTGTGACCATATGCTCTTTTAAGTGAGGTAAAATCTTAATTTGTGTGACTATTGTCCATGCAATGAGCACTTTATTTTTATGTGTGTGTGGATGATTGCAACCATTTGGTCACACAACGAGTGTCTTGTTGTGGGCTTTGGTCACCTAAAATTATGCCAAATGTGGCCGTAGGTGTTATAATTTGTGACCATATGCTCTTTTAAGTGAGGTAAACTTGTAATCTGTGTGACTATTGTCCATGCAATGAGCACTTTATTTTTATGTGTGTGTGGCTGATTGCAACCATTTTGTCACACAACGAGTGTGTTGTTGTGGGCTTTGGTCACATAAAATTATGCCAAATGTGGCTGTAGGCGTTAAAAATTGTGACCATATGCTCTTTTAAGTGAGGTAAACTTGTAATTTGTGTGACAATTGTCCATGCAATGGCCACTTTATTTTTTTGTGTGTGTGGTTGATTGCAACCATTTGGTCACACAACGAGTGTGTTGTTGTGGGCTTTGGTCACATAAAATTATGCCAAATGTTGCCGTAGGTGTTAAAAATTGTGACCATATGCTCTTTTAAGTGAGGTAAACTTGTAATTTGTGTGACAATTGTCCATGCAATGGCCACTTTATTTTTATGTGTGTGTGGCTGATTGCAACCATTTGGTCACACAACGAGTGTGTTGTCGTGGGCTTTGGTCACAAAAAATTATGCCAAATGTGGTTGTAGGTGTTATAAATTGTGACCATATGCTCTTTTAAGTGAGGTAAACTTGTAATTTGTGTGACTATTGTCCATGCAATTGCCACTTTATTTTTATGTGTGTGTGGCTGATTGCAACCATTTGGTCACACAACGAGTGTGTTGTTGTGGGCTTTGGTCACATAAAATTATGTCAAATGTGGCCGTAGGTGTTAAAAAGTGTGACAATTGTCCTTACAATGGCCACTTTATTTTTATGTGTGTGTGGCTGATTGCAACCATTTGGTCACACAACGAGTGTATTGTTGTGGGCTTTGGTCACCTAAAATTATGCCAAATGTGGACGTAGGTGTTATAAATTGTGACCATATGCTCTTTTAAGTGAGGTAAAATCTTAATTTGTGTGACTATTGTCATGCAATGAGCACTTTATTTTTATGTGTGTGTGGCTGATTGCAACCATTTGGTCACACAACGAGTGTCTTGTTGTGGGCTTTGGTCACATAAAATTATGCCAAATGTGGCCGTAGGTGTTATAAATTGTGACCATATGCTCTTTTAAGTGAGGTAAACTTGTAATCTGGGTGACTATTGTCCATGCAATGAGCACTTTATTTTTATGTGTGTGTGGTTGATTGCAACCATTTGGTCACACAACGAGTGTATTGTTGTGGGCATTGGTCACCTAAAATTATGCCAAATGTGGCCGTAGGTGTTATAAATTGTGACCATATGCTCTCTTAAGTGAGGTAAAATTGTAATTTGTGTGACTATTGTCCATGCAATGAGCACTTTATTTTTATGTGTGTGTGGCTGATTGCAACCATTTGGTCACACAGCGAGGGTGTTGTTGAGGGCTTTGGTCACATAAAATTATGCCAAATGTGGCCGTAAGTGTTAAAAATTGTGACCATATGCTATTTTAAGAGTGGTAAACTTGTAATTTGTGTGACTATTTTCCATGCAATGGCCAGTTTATTTTTATGTGTGTGTGGCTGATTGCAACCATTTGGTCACACAACAAGTGTCTTGTTGTGGGCTTTGGTCACATAAAATTATGCCAAATGTGGCCGTAGGTGTTATAAATTGTGACCATATGCTCTTTTAAGTGAGGTAAACTTGTAATCTGTGTGACTATTGTCCATGCAATGGCCACTTTATTTTTTTGTGTGTGTGGTTGATTGCAACCATTTGTGTGACACACAACGTGTGTGGCTGATTGCAACCATGTCACACAACGAGTGTCTTGTTGTGGGCTTTGGTCACCTAAAATTATGCCAAATGTGGCCGTAGGTGTTATAAATTGTGACCATATGCTCTTTTAAGTGAGGTAAAATTGTAATTTGTGTGACTATTGTCCATGCAATGAGCACTTATTTTTATGTGTGTGTGGCTGATTGCAACCATTTGTCACACAACGAGTGTGTTGTCGTGGGCTTTGGTCACAAAAAATTATGCCAAATGTGGTTGTAGGTGTTATAAATTGTGACCATATGCTCTTTTAAGTGAGGTAAACTTGTAATTTGTGTGACTATTGTCCATGCAAAGGCCACTTTATTTTTATGTGTGTGTAGCTGATTGCAACCATTTGGTCACACAACGAGTGTGTTGTTGTGGGCTTTGGTCACATAAAATTATGCCAAATGTGTCCGTAGGTGTTATAAATTGTGACCATATGCTCTTTTAAGTGAGGTAAACTTGTAATTTGTGTGACTATTGTCCATGCAATTGCCACTATATTTTTATGTGTGTGTGGCTGATTGCAACCATTTGGTCACACAGGGAGGGTGTTGTTGAGGGCTTTGGTCACATAAAATTATGCCAAATGTGGCCGTAAGTGTTAAAAATTGTGACCATATGCTATTTTAAGAGTGGTAAACTTGTAATTTGTGTGACTATTTTCTATGCAATGGCCAGTTTATTTTTATGTGTGTGTGGCTGATTGCAACCATTTGGTCACACAACAAGTGTCTTGTTGTGGGCTTTGGTCACATAAAATTATGCCAAATGTGGCCGTAGGTGTTATAAATTGTGACCATATGCTCTTTTAAGTGAGGTAAACTTGTAATCTGTGTGACTATTGTCCATGCAATGAGCACTTTATTTTATGTGTGTGTGGTTGATTGCAACCATTTGGTCACACAACGAGTGTCTTGTTGTGGGCTTTGGTCACCTAAAATTATGCCAAATGTGGCCGTAGGTGTTATAAATTGTGACCATATGCTCTTTTAAGTGAGGTAAAATTGTAATTTGTGTGACTATTGTCCATGCAATGACCACTTTATTTTTATGTGTGTGTGGCTGATTGCAACCATTTGGTCACACAACGAGTGTATTGTTGTGGGCTTTGGTCACCTAAAAATATGTCAAATGTGGTCGTAGGTGTTATAAATTGTAAACATATGCTCTTTTAAGTGAGGTAAACTTGTAATTTGTTTGACTATTGTCCATGCAATTGCCACTTTATTTTTATGTGTGTAAAGCTGATTGCAACCATTTGGTCACACAACGAGGGTGTTGTTGAGGGCTTTGGTCACATAATATTATGCCAAATGTGGCCGTAGGTGTTAAAAATTGTGACCATATGCTATTTTAAGTGTGGTAAACTTGTACTTTGTTGGACTATTGTCCATGCAATGGCCACTTTATTTTTATGTGTGATGTGCTGATTGCAACATTCTAGTCAACCACAACGAGTGTCTTGTTGTGGGCTTTGCGTCACCTAAAATTATGCCAATGTGGCCGTAGGTGTATTAAAATTGTGACCATATTGCTTCTTTAAGTGAGTTAAACTTGTTAATCTGTGTGACTTATTGTCCATGCAATGAGCACTTATTTTTATGTGTGTGTGGCTGATTGCAAACCATTTTGTCACACACGGAGTTGTTGTTTGGGCTTTTGGTCACATAAAAATTATGCCAAAATGTGGCTGTAGGCGTTAAAAATTGTGACCATATGCTCTTTTAAGTGAGGTAAACTTGTAATTTGTGTGACAATTGTCCATGCAATGGCCACTTTATTTTTTTGTGTGTGTGGCTGATTGCAACCATTTGGTCACACAACGAGTGTGTTGTTGTGGGCTTTGGTCACATAAAATTATGCCAAATGTGGCCGTAGGTGTTATAAATTGTGACCATATGCTCTTTTAAGTGAGGTAAAATTGTAATTTGTGTGACTATTGTCCATGCAATGAGCACTTTATTTTTATGTGTGTGTGGCTGATTGCAACCATTTGGTCACACAACGAGTGTGTTGTCGTGGGCTTTGGTCACAAAAAATTATGCCAAATGTGGTTGTAGGTGTTATAAATTGTGACCATATGCTCTTTTAAGTGAGGTAAACTTGTAATTTGTGTGACTATTGTCCATGCAAAGGCCACATTATTTTTATGTGTGTGTAGCTGATTGCAACCATTTGGTCACACAACGAGTGTGCTGTTGTGGGCTTTGGTCACATAAAATTATGCCAAATGTGGCCGTAGGTGTTACAAATTGTGACCATATGCTCTTTTAAGTGAGGTAAACTTGTAATTTGTGTGACTATTGTCCATGCAATTGCCACTTTATTTTTATGTGTGTGTGGCTGATTGCAACCATTTGGTCACACAGCGAGGGTGTTGTTGAGGGCTTTGGTCACATAAAATTATGCCAAATGTGGCCGTAAGTGTTAAAAATTGTGACCATATGCTATTTTAAGAGTGGTAAACTTGTAATTTGTGTGACTATTTTCCATGCAATGGCCAGTTTATTTTTATGTGTGTGTGGCTGATTGCAACCATTTGGTCACACAACAAGTGTCTTGTTGTGGGCTTTGGTCACATAAAATTATGCCAAATGTGGCCGTAGGTGTTATAAATTGTGACCATATGCTCTTTTAAGTGAGGTAAACTTGTATTTTGTATGACTATTGTCGATGCAATGGCCACTTTATTTTTATGTGTGTGTGGCTGATTGCAACCATTTGGTCACACAACGAGTGTATTGTTGTGGGCTTTGGTCACCTAAAATTATGCCAAATGTGGCCGTAGGTGTTATAAATTGTGACCATATGCTCTTTTAAGTGAGGTGAACTTGTATTTTGCGTGACTATGGTCCATGCAATGACCACTTTATTTTTATGTGTGTGTGGCTGATTGCAACCATTTGGTCACACAACGAGTGTGTTGTCGTGGGCTTTGGTCACCTAAAATTATGCCAAATGTGGCCGTAGGTGTTATAAATTGTGACCATATGCTCTTTTAAGTGAGGTAAACTTGTATTTTGTGTGACTATTGTCCATGCAATGGCCACTTTATTTTTATGTGTGTGTAGCTGATTGCAACCATTTGGTCACACAACGAGTGTGTTGTTGTGGGCTTTGGTCACATAAAATTATGCCAAATGTGGCCGTAGGTGTTATAAATTGTGACCATATGCTCTTTTAAGTGAGGTAGACTTGTAATCTGTGTGACTATTGTCCATGCAATGAGCACTTTATTTATATGTGTGTGTGGTTGATTGCAACCATTTGGTCACACAACGAGTGTCTTGTTGTGGGCTTTGGTCACCTAAAATTATCCCAAATGTGGCCGTAGGTGTTATAAATTGTGACCATATGCTCTTTTAAGTGAGGTAAAATTGTAATTTGTGTGACTATTGTCCATGCAATGAGCACTTTATTTTTATGTGTGTGTGGCTGATTGCAACCATTTGGTCACACAACGAGTGTGTTGTTGTGGGCTTTGGTCACATAAAATTAT
>JAANYP010006227.1:0-12191 GCA_020465985.1 Centrapalus pauciflorus | reverse complement strand
GCAATCAAAAATGGATTTTAACTCAACTGAAGCTGTTAATCAATGAAAGCGATTCCTAAACCAGCATCTAAACCTGTAAATCATACTCTAAACCTGTAAATCTTCAAGTTCTAATTCTAAATCGTTTGATTTACGATTAAATTCAACTTTAAAATTTTAAATCAAACAGAAACGAAATGTAGGTACATCAGAATGCATTGATAGAAAAATGAATCATTCAATGCCAGAATATCAGCACCGATTCATATCGGCAACGTACAGCACTCAATACACTATCAATCGAGTGAATGAGAGACTCTAATTTGTTGCCTTGCTACTCACAGTTAATCAATAAATCGTACATCTAAATCAAATCTACTTTTTTTTCAAACAATTGTGTGATAGAACAAAAGGAAAAAATTAATTGGAAGAAGAATGCCTCAGAAATCGGATGCGAGTACTAATCAAAAGAGTCTCTCAAAGAGAAAAACCTTTTTCAGATGGTACGGACAATACATCATACATCATCGGCAATCGACTCCGGTGATACCTTGCGGTTACTCATTTTAGAGAGTGTGTGTATGTGTGAGAGTAGCGACAGCTGACCAGATCGGCTGATCGGAAGGAAGCGATGAGGGTTTTTGTAGATTTAGGGGTTATATAATGATGAATAAACCCTAGTTTACTAAATTCGGCTGCAATTACCATAATACCCTTTAAAAACTGTATTTTTTCAATCGGATCTACCTGTTTTGAAAATGGATTGATATAAAATGTATATCGAACATTTTGGGCCGGGCCATGCCCAATGTGAGTTACCCAAAGCTAAAGCATTAAACTTTTATATTAAAACTAGTATTTTTACTTACGCAAAACGGCAACGACGACAAATAATTTATAGTTCATAACAACTTTGTTAAGCAACATGTCATCATTCAAAAAAAAAGTAAGAAGATAGTAATTTACTGGTTGCTTGCAACATGTTTTTAGATGCACACAATATTAATTAGAGGTCTTCATAGCAACATGTGTCTGTAGTAGACTTGGCAATGGATCACTTTTGATCCAAATCCGATCCAATCCAAATCCAATTTTATGTTTAATGGGTCAAAAAATCAATCCAATAATCCATTTGAAGATCCAATAAAATTGATCCATGGATCTGGATCAACAAATAGATCGATCCATGATCCATCTGGATCGATCCAATTAATTTAAAAAAAATACACATTATTTATTTCACAACACCAAACCTTCAAACTACCCAACCCCACCTACCCCACCCTACTCTCAACCTACATACCCTACCTCACATACCCACCATACCACTACCATACCCCTAACCTACCCTACCCCTACGTACCTTACCCCTACCCACCCTACAACCTACCTACCATACCCACTGCTTACCCTATCCACCCACCTACCTCCTACCTACCCTACCCTTACTCCCTACCTACCACTACGCTACCCTACCACTACCCCCATATCCACCGCTACCCTCACCTCCTACCCTTACCCCCTATCCACCCACCACCTACCCTAACCCCCTACCTTACCCCTACCTACGCTTACCCCTATCCACCCACCGCTACCCACCCTACCTTACGTCCTACCTACCCTACCCCTACTATATATATGTAGGGTAGGTAGGGGTAGGGGTGGGTAGTAAAGTAGGCTAGGTAGGGGTAGGGTAGGTAGTAGGTAAGGTAGGGCGGGGTGGCGGTGGGGTAGGGTAGGTAGGGGTAGGGTAGGGTAGGTAGGGGGTAGGTAGGTGGGTTTGGGTAGGGTAGGGTAGGTAGGGTAGGGCAGGTAGGGGGTTAGGTAGGGTAGGTAGGAGGTAAAGCGTGTAGGGGTGGGTAGGGTAGGTAGGTAGGTGGGTAAGGTAGGGTAGGTAAGGTAGGGTAGGGTAATGTAGGTAGGGGGTAGGGTAATAAGGTAGGGTAGGGTAGGTAGGAGGTAAGGCGTGGTAGGGGTGGGTGGGTAGGGTAGGTAGGAGGAAAGATGATTGGAGAAGGATAGGGGGTAGGTAGGGTAGGGGTGGGTAGGTTGAGGAGTGGGAATGAGCAGTGAGGGGTAGGTCAACGTGGGTCGTGGGGTAGGGTAGGATGGATCATAGCTGAAAATTGAAAAATTAAATGGGTCAATCTAGATTATGATCCATCTGTCAAAATAATTGGATCATAGATCAGATCATGATCCATTGGCTAATGGATCAAATCCATGATCCACTTAATTGGATCGGTGATCTGTTGGATCATGATCAAAATCCAATCCAATCCATCCATTGCCAGCCCTCTGTAGCGATGACGGATAGTTTCGTTAGTACCATGTTTGTTTAATAACACATCATTCTTCATAAGATATATCCATGAAAAACATAATTGTTATCAACATGTTTTTAGATGGACAAACAATCTATCTATACTATTAAAAGAGTAACTACACTCATTTCTGGTGAAGCCACGTGTCGTCACCATGAATCGACACGTGACATTTATAGATTTTAAAAATTACAAAGAAATTTAAATCAAATCTATCTAAATCTAATATAATCCACTTTTAAATTTAAATCAAATCAAATCAAACAAAATTTAATACTCTACTAACTTATTAATTAAATCTATCCAAATCTAATATAATCCACTTTTTAATTCAAATCAAATCAAATCAAACAAAATCTAATAATCTACTAATTATTAGTTATAAGATAATATAATAAAAGTTTAAAAAATATATAAGAAAATAATTACTCTTCATATATATATTTAGGTAATATACAAAATTAATAGGTTATAATAAATAATAATATCATCTTATATACTTTTGTTTAAAAAATAATATTTATATCTTTATCTTATTATTTATTATATTTTATATATATTAAAAATATCCGCGTATACTAGTAATAGAATATTTAAGTTTGAATGTCAACGTTTTATATTTGAATGGGCATGGGAGAATCAGTAATAACTGTCGTTTACCATCAAGTTATAACATGATTTATGTTTGAAAGAAACTGTAGTCAAAATTTAATGCAACCTTTTATAGAAATAATAAAAATTCAGAGTGTATGTTTGGACACATAAACTTTACAACCATTTGGATCACATACATATAGTGAATTAGCTGCGGACAAAAAAACTCTTTTGCCAGACCAGAATGAACGGTTAATGTTTAGGCCGGTTCTTGGTTTTTATAATTACATTTAATTCTATTTTTGTTCCATCGGGTTCGGTACGGTCAAGATTTCAATTTTTCATCTTAAAAGTCAGGAAAAACAAAAACTGGGCCGTTTATTTTCGGTCTGATGAGGCACGGCGCAGGACGAATGAAAGCCCTGAATGACATCGTCCGGAAAAATCCGAATGAGAAGGACTAAAGGCAGTCACGCGGGTAAATTTCTGCATTTTTAATTTTAATTTTGCATTTTTAAGTTCATCCAAGATGACCCTAAACCCTCAAATGCTAAATTAATAATTTCTTACCTTAAATCTGACTTGAATTCTCGTATTTGTTGCTTCTAACATGAAATTTCTTCACAACTTCAAAATTTTTCAGTAGAAATTTTTGAGAGAGTTTGTGTGTGTTTAGTAGGTGGAAGGTTGCGAACGAGTGTTTGAAAGACTCAAAGAGTCTTTTATTCACAAGTTTTTGCTCTTATAGAAATGGTCCCTCCACATACTTATTTTCTTAAATCAAGTTCCAAGTCTTATATATATTTTTTTACCACTAACGTTATATAACTTGTTTATAAACATATCATTATATGATTTTCATAATTATTTGACCAACTTTAGTTCCCATATCAATAAATTCTTCATTAATAATCCAACTTGATTATATGAATTACATATTTAAACTAATTAACCTCATTTTACAACAATTAACCTCATTTTACAATAATTAAAATCTTAAGATGATACATATTTAAAATAATTAAAATCTTTTCTACAGTTTCGACTATAATGCCCCCATTTACCACATTTATGGTAGGAATAAGCTTTTCGTGGACACTTATTTTGATAATGTCTCAACTTTCCACAGCAAAAGCAGAGGCGTCCATTTGTGCACGACCATAATGAGCAAGACGACAATTATTGTAGTATTGCGGCTCCGTGTTAATTGAGTATGCACGAGCCCGATGTGAGGAAGCAGAAGGTCGATGGTATGATTGTTGCGGTGAATATTGAGACGCTCGTGAAAAAACCAGAGTTACCCCCTTGACGATGACATTTTGGTGGTAAGGGCTGAGTATGATTAACAGCAGTGGCAGCAGAACCGATCGTATAACCAGACATTATCAGTATTTGTTCAACGTTTCTGGCAGCCTCTAATAGGCTAGAAAAAGTAGGGTATCTAACATTATTCATAACTCTTCTAATCTCCAAGTCCAGACCAGCATCAAATCTAGCCACCTTTCTTTCTTCAGTATCTACTTGATGAGGCATAAACAGACTTAGCCTCGTAAATACCACAACATATTGTAACACTGATTTAGTTCATTGTGTCAGTGTCATAAATTTTGCCATCAATCAATGACGCTCATCAACCGAACGGTATTGCTGAGTAAAGAGTTCATTGAACTCAGCCTAGGTCATCATAGATACCTTCTACGAAGTTAGGGCATTAACCATTGAGTTCTACCACATCATCACATCCTTGGTGAACATAGCAGTAGCAAATCAGACCATGTCCTTCTCCGCACAATCGCTGATTCGGAAAGTCATTTCAGTCGCTCTTATCCGTTCCAAAGCAGCAACAATATCTCCTAGTCATCGAATTCCACAACACCATTTCCTTAAAAATCCTTGAATCTACAACCCTTAGGCTTACTTGATGACCCAGTGTAGTCATCTTGATCCCCATCATCATCGTTGTTTTTCTTATTTTTCCTCTTATCCTCCTTTCTTTTTGCTTCGGCCTCATCTCGAGCCCAAAATCGTACTTAGATCATCTGGTTTTGTTCAGCAATCATGGATTGCATCATTTTGCATAATTTCCTGTGGGGTCATTCCATCTCCAGACATTTTCTGAAATCGAAGTATATAAACTTTTTAATAATTGAATCACTTATTTAAGTACACCACTTGTTGTTTCGTATGAAAACAAACTCCTATAATTACTAGATCGTATCCTATTTTAGTTTATATCATCATTTACTATCACTACCATGTCAACATCTATGTTTGAGACCAAGTCCTAAAGGACACTTGAAATATCAAACTACTATTCTAATACCATACGTTGTGACACCCTTGTCACAATAACCACAAACACATCACCCAGGATTAAAACATACAATCATAATCATACATTATTTCCAATAAACTTAAGTACATTACATGAATTTGAAGAATACATAAAATAAATTAAAGTCAAATGGCCTACAGTGCTACATGGCTCCAATCTAAGTCTACATACTCAAAATTTATTACAACCTTCCAAAAGATTCTAGTGGAATCTTCATTATTCAATTACCAAATGAGTAGTGGAGCTCTTCAAGCACTTCAACAGATGACCCAGCTAGAAAGTCCAGGAGCGGATTCCTTTTTTCTTGAAAAATGTCAACAACTGAAGAATAAGTGGACGCTTAGTGAGTACAACTGTCCATGTGTAAAAATTGGTCTTCACAAAAACATACCCACTCTGGATAAAGATTGTCATTGACTTTTGTTAATCGTCATGGCAAAACAAACCGAAATAGGAAACTGCTTTCTTTGAATCTTAAATAGTAAATTTTTGTCAGTTGGACAGAGCCTCATTCTTGGTATAAAAGTTCTGCTACCAATATTACTTCTGGATATTATGTGGGATTCAATAATACACTCAAGTTTTAGCACTTGTAGTCTGGTACCGTTGCATAATCAATATTTTGAAGCAACATGATGGGAATACCAACTTTTAAAACCAATTTGTGATTAGGCAAGCCATCAAACTTCAAACCATTTAGCACATCAAGAGAGTATAATGATATTTCAAAGTTATCTTGAAAATACTCAAATTCACATACAGAAATCCGATCTCAAGTACACCTTCCCTTCTCCTTCAAAATATTCAAGAAACCTACTATGTATGATATCCGCTGCCTCATGTGTCGGTGCAAGAATTGCTCATTCTTGAAAATAAGATGGAGTTTTGTAATTTGAGAGAACATCTGGATATGCTAATTGAATAATTGAACCTATAAGGTCATCAAAATCTTTAATGAGAAGATCATCTGATATTTCAACATCCATTTTTCCATCATTTGCTCCACCGGCTAAGCCCCTTCTTATATTTAATATCCAGTCTGCAAACTCTTTAGTTTCTTCCAAATCCGAATTTTGACACCCAACTTTTAGTCTCATATTAACTGTTAATTTTAGGACTCGACAATGTTGCCAGATATAGGATGAGTTAAGTGTTGCATTGACAATGTCGTTTCTATTCCCCTTACCTCCGAACGGCTTATTTGCGTTCATTCGATTACTTATACTTAAAACATCTTCAAAATCTATCTAAAGCTTCAAATGCATGCTTATGTACCATAGGAGCTTCGTTCCAAGTAATTAACGTTGTCTTCTTCAATAACATTGCCACATCGCTATCTGCACGTATGCTACAAGTACTATCCTCATTTAGGTTAATAGGAATACGAAACCGTGAATGTGATGTTCTTCCACCGCTTAACAATAATGATGCAATACCACTTGATGTGACGTTTAATACAATTTCACATTTACATCGTATAGTCGCAGATAGAGTTCTACAAATAAAAGTTTTTCCTATGCCACCATATCCATAGACAAAGAAAACCCCACCTTCCTTACAATCAACGACTTTCATTACTTGCTCGATATGTTGAAAGTTTCGATATCTCGATAGGTTTCGGTATTTTGAAAAAGTTTCGATTTTACCGAAACCTTTCATATTTCTTAATGGTACCGAAACCTTTAAAACTTCTCGGTATTGTTAAGGTTCCGGTATGCTACCAAAACCTTTCAAATCTCGATAGGTTTCTGTATTTCTAGCTTTTCTTATTTATTATTTATTTATTTATTTAATTTTTTTTTCTCTATTTCTCTTTTATTTTAATTTTATAGTTTTTTTTCTTTTTTTTTCATTCTAATTTTAATTTGTTTCATTTTCATTTATCATTTTTTATTTCTATTCTTTTTAACTTTAATTTCTATGTTATTTTTTCTTTCATTTTCATTTTTTTTATTTCTTTTTAACTTTATTTTTTATTTTATTGTTTTTCTTTCATTTTTCATTTATTTCTCTTTAATTTTAATTCTTATTTTATTTTCACTTTCTTTTTTATTTTTCTTGGGATAAAGGTAGTTCAAGACATCCTAATTGTTTCAGCAGTTGTTAACTAACTTTTTATCCTTCAACTGTTAATTGTCAATTCATCCGTCCTTTCTGTCAACTAATTGTTCTCTATTTCCAACAGAGTCCAAATGGTTGCAGCGGGTCAACATCAGCCGGTGTATCAGCTGCTGGACATCGATCTTTGGATGACTCATTTAGCAAATAATTGGAATTTTGACCACGACTCCTTCTTCAAGGTAAAGAATGTTGTCTATGACATTATTCGAGGACATAGGATCCACTATGCCTTAACTGCCGCCGAATTAGTTCCCAAAGTATATCTTCAGCAGTTCTGGCATCATATGGAGTATGTCACTATCAACAGCGAGGGTCACCTACGAACCAAAATTGACAACGTCACTATTACTCTCTCCCTACCCAAACTGCGTGCCAAATTGCGACTTCCCACTGCAAATATTATCCAGGGCAAAGCAGACTTTGATCCCTTGGTGGAAGTTGAGGCTCTAAGGGAAGACATCCTCAGCATGGGATATCATGGGCCACTGATGAAAATATCTCAATTCAAGACGAAAAGTCTTCAAGGTCTCAAGTTCATCATATGGAACATAATAACCAAATGCATGACGGGGAAAGGCTCTGGTCATGATATCGGTAGTGTGGCCACGCTTAGAATGTTTCATTCATTCGTCTTTGACAGACACTTTGACTATGCAAGCTACATCTGGGAAGAGACAAGGGAGTTCATTCAAGACAATGCCAATGAGAAAAAGAAATAAATCCCTTATCAATGATTTTTCCAGATCCTTGTCCGACAGTTCATGGAAGCAAATCCAAGGACAATATTTCCAAGGTCGAGGAATCCAGTGTATCCATTTTATTCTCTAGGATTCCTAAAGTCGCATCCAGGTCTTGTGGTTCGTCATCTTCCACGAGACCTCTTGAAATATGTTGATCAAGCGCAAGCAAGAGTGAGAGCATATCTAGGAATTCATTATCCAGCAATGGCTGCACCAGCACTGGGACAGTCTGCCCAAGCTAGCAGGGGTGAGATTCCGGTAAGATTTGAGGGTGCAGGGGGAGCTGAGAGTGAAGAAATTGGAATGAGCGTAGAAATAATTGAGGGAGCAAAGTTTGAAGTGTTGGCTGAAGAGGAAGCGGTAACATCCGTCATTAAACCATGTTAGCAACTATGACCTAATCAGTATTTACTAGCCAATTATAACATAATCAGTGGTCATTAGCAATTAATCAAAGTGATTTACAATGTTCATAAGGAAATTCAACTCAATTAGAATCAATTTCATCGGTGCGATGAATCGGCAAACCAATTAATCCGATCGATTTACGATATAAAGAATTAATTCAACCAAGTACATAATTAAATAATGATTAGTGACACTAATCATGCACTAATATACTTAGTTAACATTAATTATGCAAAACTAAAACAATTTATTAAAACAATGCATCCAAAAGTATTTATGAAATTACAAAAAAATGGAAATACAAAAATACATTTCTAAATACTTTTATACAAAAAAATAAAAATAAAAATACATCACAAATACCCTCTATAGGGTCGGCCATAGGAAAGGACAAAAGGACCATTTATATATATTTTTACTTAATCAAAATCAAATCCTTCTTCACCATCCTCTTTCAATGCACCAAAGATCTCACACTCAACCTTGAAATCCATCATCATTTCACCACCTTTTTCCATCTATAAATAAAGACCCAATTCCTCACATTTTCTTCACACCTTCAAATCAAAACTTCTCTTTCTTTCTCTCTTCAAAACCAGCCACATGGCCCTCACAAAGCAAAAATTTTGTAACTTTCTTATTCTTGCAATTTTCAAGTGTTTTGGGTGCAACTTTTGCAAGAGTTTCAACTTCTTCTCATTTGCATATTCCTAATACCCCAAAGTAAGTAAATTCTAACTTATAACCTGTTGGGAAATAGTTTAAGTAGATTCAAGCTGTTAGTTAGACTTCTCAAACTGTTAGTAGAGTTTATGTGTAAATCCAAAGTTCATGCTGCTAGTTGAAGAAACTCGAGCTGCCAGTGTAAAAGTTCAAGCTGCCAGAGTAAATCAACTCGAGCTGCTCTGTTCATGCTGTCAAGTGATTCAAGCTGCTCAACGGTTTCATAAACAGAAAGTGCTGATTTTCAGGAAAAGATATATATTCAAAGACTCCAGCATATCTACTATCAGAGAAGTCATGGTTCGTCAAGGAAACATATCAAGAAGCAATATAAATACATAGAATAGGTCTTTCTATTGTATAGGAGTTTCTGCATATTCGAGTCTGTAATTGCTTTTGTTGATTAAGTTTTCATAAGCCTCTAAGGTTGTAAAACCCTAAGAACAGTCTGTGTTCTTCGTCTAATCAAACAGATTAGAGGTGATTGTAATCATTGAAGTCAGCAATACAATCAGTTTTGATTATTTCTTGTGTTTTATGCTTCATTGATTCTGAAAGTTTTTGTTAAAATAATTAAGTGTTATTCCGCAAACTTCTTAATTAAACTTTGATTCAAAGCAAGATTATTGATTTATACTCTGATAAATTCAAATCAGCTAGTCTTGGTTATTTAGTTTTAGATCCTGTCAAGTGGTATCAGAGACAGGTCGTTCTTTGTTTTTCAAAGTCGAAAACTTTCTTTAAATTTTTAGTCTTTTTGCTATGGAATTTGAAAATAACAGCAGTGGATCTGGGCAGGGACTCAAAGTGCCTATGCTCAAGCCCACTGAGTTTGAGATGTGGAAACTCAGGATTCAACAGCATATCCAATTTATTGACTATGCCATATGGGAAGCTGTTGATTTTCCTCCTGTAGTTGATCCAGAACTTGATGATGAGGGAAAACCAGTCAAAACCCCTCCAAAAACTGAACTTGAAAGGAAGGCTAGAATGAATGAAGTAAAAGCTCTTACACTCTTACAAATAGCCATTCCTAATGCTTATCAACATCAGTTCAAAAAGTTTTATACTGCTCATTCTCTTTGGAATGCTTTAGAGAAAAGATTTGCTGGTAATGCCAGCACCAAGAGAAATCAAAAGGATCTTTTGAAACAGCAGTATGAGAACTTTTCTGGTGGCAAGAATTAAAACCTTACTCAAATCTTTGACAGGTTCAACAAACTGATAAGTGAATTAGAAAGTGCAAAAGTCAGCCTGGATCAAGATGAAGTCAACAGAAAGTTTCTCAGATCTCTTGGAGAAGAATGGACAGTTTATGCTGCCCAATGGAGAACAAAAGACACTCTTGATGAGATAGAATCGGATGATCTGTACAACAGTTTGAGAGTGTTTGAAACTGAGATTGATGCTAAAAAGAAATCCTTTTCTTATAATCATAATACTGCTCTTCTGTCTTCTGATAAATCTAATAGCAGTGATTCCTTTTCAGGTGGTGATGGCAATTCTACTGAAGTTCACTATGAGGCTTTTGTTGCCGATGATGGACTATTTGCTCTAAATGTTGAGGACTTGGAACAAATTCATCCAGATGATCTTGAAGAGATGGATTTAAAGTGGCAACATGCAATGCTGACCATGAGAGCCAAAAGGTTTCTTAAAAGAACTGGAAGGACCAACTTTCAAGCCAGAACAGAAGGCAAACCAGCTTTTGATAAATCAAAAGTTGAATGCTATAAATGTCATAAGCTTGGTCACTTTGTCAGAGAATGTAGATCTCAAGGTCAACAGTCATCAAGAACTTCACAGCCCAATCAGACATCATCATCAACAGCACTTGTCTCCCAAGAAGACAATGTGTTTGACTGGAGTGATCAGACAGAGGAAGAATTTCAAAATCAAGCTCTAATGGCAGAAACATCAAATGTCTCCTCCACTGAACTACCATCTGAGGTAAATTCTAAACTCTGCTCTCAATCATGCAAAAATATGGTTAAAAAGTACAGAGATCATAATGAGAGCATGTGCAAAACTCTAGCTAAGATGGAAGAAAGGAGATATGAATACATGCAAGCCATAGAAGATCTGGAAAAACAGATCAATGATTATAAGGATAATGAGATTCAAATGGGATATGATAGAACATATCATGAGTGGGAGAAAAAGGAGCTAAATAAGAAAATCGAATCTCTGAATAAAAAGGTAGAAGAGACTGAACAAAAGGTGTTAGAGGCTAATAAGAAACTAGAATCTGTTAATATAGATCTAGGTAACTTTAAGTTGGCAAATCAAAAGTTGGAACACCTAATGGAAGTCCAATTTAAAGATAGGGTAAAATCTCAGGTTAATCCCAAAGAAGGTATAGGATACAGGGCTACTCCACCTCCATACAACAACAAGTACATTCATCCAATGAGTGAGGTTGCTGATAGACTTATCAAACTGTTTATGAAACTGTTCAGTACTTTCTGTTTATGAAACTGTTGAGCAGCTTGAATCACTTGACAGCATGAACAGAGCAGCTCGAGTTGATTTACTCTGGCAGCTTGAACTTTTACACTGGCAGCTCGAGTTTCTTCAACTAGCAGCATGAACTTTGGATTTACACATAAACTCTACTAACAGTTTGAGAAGTCTAACTAACAGCTTGAATCTACTTAAACTATTTCCCAACAATCTCCCCCTAACTTAAATTCTTTACACAAGACTTTAAGTTCTATACAAAAATGGAAATGAATAAGTAAACTGTTATTTACAAACCAAGGCTTTCAAAAACTTATAACTGTGCAAGTTTTTGATCTACAGCCTTCAAAAATTCTTTCTTCATATCATATCTATCACAAGATACCCTAACAGATTTTATCTGAAGTAGCATATCTTTTGGTAAATCACAAAATTCGAGATTGAAGAATATACCAGACCCATCTGAGAATTTGATTCTGTATGTCCTTGACTTGACAAACAGATCAA
>JAANYP010006226.1:0-69634 GCA_020465985.1 Centrapalus pauciflorus | reverse complement strand
AGTTGGACAGGCTTGCCATTATCTGCTCCCATCTCCAACAGTCCAAACAACCTGTACATTAGTTGTACAACCTGTACATAAGTTGTACATTATTACATAAGTTGTAATTTTTGCTTTTACATTAGTTGTAAAATACATTAGTACATTAGTTGTACTCTTGTAAGAACATGTGTTGTTCTAGTATAGTCAAGAATCAGTGTATAGATAAACTGATCTTTTACTTTACTGTAATGTTGTAATTTTATTTCAGCAAATGTACTGTAAAAATATATAGTGAATTTGATAAGAACCAGCTTGGACTGTTATGCAAATAGGGGGAGATTGTTTAGGCACAAAAAGGCCTCAGTTCAAACCTGTTCTTACATCTGAGGGGGAGATTTATAATCAAATCCTTTGAATGCATTTGAAAGGTGAATTTAAAAGGCCTGTAATATGCCTATTGAAACCATAAAATGATTGCAATCAGTCTAAAAGCTGTTCTAATATGTTGCATGTGTTTGCAACTAAGAACAGTTTGTCCAAGCTGCTTCTGTCTGCGAACATGGCTGGACATAAACTGTCTACGCTGCTCTACACTGTTGAGCAGCTTGGGCAATTTTTAAAGTGTTCTGTTCTTTGTGAACAGAACCTGTTCTTTGTGAACAGGCTAAACACTTTATGGAATACGTTTCCAAGTCATCATGTATTGTTTTTGACTGCTAGATCAGTTTACAAAGTCGAAGACAAAGTGGAAAACAGAACTGCTCAGCCTGCCCAAGCTGTTCTGTAACATGAAGACAAAAGGTTATTTGAAAAAGGGTGACAGACCTTTTTCTTATATCAAAATAGGCCTTTACAAGGAAGAAAGACGCAAAGTTGACATTCCTAAATTAGTTAAAGGCAATGCAACAGTAGACAAAGTAAAAAGACAAAAGTTCTGCACATATGAAGACAAGTCTGCTTTTCAGAAAAGTGCAGAAAAGGTTATGTTGTCTTTTCAACAAGGCTTCTCCTTTTTCATTCCGTCCAATGAAGATGTTTCTCTTAGATCCTCTAGGTGAGTATAAAAGGAAGCTTCTAAGGACAGAAAGAAGTGTGAAGAAAGCTAAGTGCTGAAACCCAAGAGTGAACATGCAAGTGTGATTTTCATGCATGCAAACCTTCTGTGTAAACCAGCATCTGTGTGTATAAGCTGTTCTACATAAGCCGTTCCTTTAAGTCTTGTAAACACAGTGAGTGCTTCTTAGTGAGTGTATTTATTGTATACTAGTTTGAGTCTGTCTTAGACTAGTAAGCATACTGTTGTATCTGTCATCTCAGCTTGAACTATTCCGCATTCAAGCTTGTTTGTAATTAACAAATTGTTGATAATACATAAAAACATTGAGAAAAGAGTGTCTAGTTTTTAAATTGCTGTATTCACCCCCCCTCTACAGCTTATAACTATATACTTTGGGAACCTCTCGGGACCTACACATACCGTGTTCAATCATAATGATCAGCTCCTCAACCTCTGTATCCTTCTTTTGTATCCTAGGCTTGATCTTTGGTTCCCCTTGTGAGATACAGTTGATCAGTTCTTCGGAGATCTGGCCCAGGTCTTTTACTTTCTCTATCAGCTTCTTGACATATGCCTTGACAGTTTTAGCAGTCTCAGATTTTGATCTCCTCAGGGCAACAACCAGTTCAACCCATTCTCTATATCCCATGCATGCAACATCAGTGGAATCATAGGCTTCCAACTTAGCACCATCAGCACCGTGCAATGTAATTTGAAGTCTCCACTACTTACCTTTTCTTGAGCTGGATACAGCTTTGACAATTGTTTCTTTGGCAAGTCTTCTGGCTGCAACATCAAAGATCTTCTTTCTTGCCATATTGTCAAAGTGGAATTCGGCTTTAGCTGATGAGGATACAGGTTGTGTCTTGGTCACTAAGACCTGTGAGCTCTGCTCTTTTTCACCTTCTTTACCAATCACTGACTATTTTGCAGCTTCCATCAGTTTCCTTTGAACATCCAAGGATGGCATTTTCACTTTTCTTGCCTCCTTAGATGCAACGGCTTTATCAGCTTTGGCAAAGGCTGCTTCCTTCTTCTTTCTTTCAAAAATCTCAAGCTGCTCTTCTTTCCACTGATAGTAAGTATTTAGTGCAAGACCCATGTCTTCGGCTTGAGCTTTGTTATATTTCAGTTGAAGAGCCTTCTGAGAGTCAGTGTCCACAGTGGCTTTCCTTTTCCCGTTTGCGGCTATGGTCAGAACTGTTTCAGTTTCCTCTTCTTTTTATTCTTCATTTTCTTCAAAATTTAAGTGTCTCATTCTACTTGCCCTGTCCCCGGGAACAGATTCCTCCCCCTTTGATGGTGCAGGGCTTGGAGATCTAGCCTGAGTAGGTTGAGCATTTGTTTCAGAGACAGTGAAAGTACCTGCAGCATCACCAGTTTGTAAGTGGCCTGATGCTTGGCCAACTGAAGCTGATTTCTCCTTAGATGGAGATGGAGATTTCTCACCCATAGACTTTGTCTTCGCGGCAGATTTCTCCTCCATTGAAGGATATGGCATAGAGCCTTCAACACCATTTCTGCCTGAAGGAACGGAACCAACAGGCTGGGCCGCAGCAGGTTTGGTAACAAGTCTTGAACCAACCAGTCTAAGAAAGCCAGGTTATCCTTAACCTCTCTGGGTAACACAGGTTTGAAGAGAAGAGGAATGAGAAGTGGCAAAGGTAGAGATCTGGGAAATGGCAGCCCTGTCAGTGTCATTGAACACCAGACTTTGAAGCTGTCCAAGAGTTATTTCAACAGACTCATGCATATCATCGAAGCCTGCTGCCATTGAGTTTGACAGGGATACCACTAAGGTATTTAGAAAGGCTAGTGTGGTAGAGCAGGTTTCAGCGATACCTGACAATTGTTATGAAATAGTTGTCAAGCTGGACACAGAGTCCTGTTGGTGAGCTACAATTGATGAGAGGGAGTATGAGTGTTGTTACAGTTGTGCAGTGAGTGCAAGCAACTGTGAGGAATGATCAGGCTGGGGAGCAAGGGTTGGAAATGAAGTCTTGAAGACATCAAGAAAACCTTTAAGTTGTGCAGACACGGAGTCTGCAATAGCAGATGAGAGGGAAGTCATAGATGTTTCCAAAGAACTAACTTTGTTGGACAGCACAGACAGTTGTTCCTTCAAAGAAAGGTGTTTGAAAGATAGGGGAGTATCAGTGGATTGTTTTGATTGTGTGGATGAAGATGAGTGTGAGGGAGATGATTGAGGAGTGTGGGGGTCACTGTGGGATGGCAATTTGAACATTTAAAAGGAGTTCCATTGCCTGGTCAAAAGTCATGTGACCTAGCTTGGAAGGGTCAAGAATACCTTTAGCAGTGGCTGTAACCGCTTTATGAGGTGACGCTGTAAGGAATGGTGGCCTTTGAGATGTCACTAGCATGGTAACACCTTCATCAAGACTAGGGGTGGTTCCCTCAGTAGTGCCTTGGTGTGGAGGCACCTCTTCATGGGGAGAGGAGATGTGCATTTTAACATTATCAGTGGTGAAAGCTAATGATGGAATGTGGACTTGGGGAGCAGCTACACCAGAGGGTTGTTCTATACCGTGAGGCTCATCGGCTTGGGTTGTTGGTCCTTCAGCAGCTATTTGGGATAGTACAGATGCATCATAAGGAGCAGAATGAGAAGGCTGATCTACTGGTTGGCTTGTACCAGCAGCTTTGGCACGTTGTGCAGACGCAGTAGGTGTAGAAGAAATATGAGGAGGGAACTGTGTGGACTCAGTGTGGATTGGAGAGTGCTCCTGTCTTTCAATGTCTTCATCCTGTTGAGAGGCTTGGATAGTTGATGTGGCTGACTCTTTTTGTAAAACTGGTTTCTTTTTTGAGGAACCAGAGGGCTCTAGCTGACCCAGGGTAGACTCAGTTTGGAGTGAAGCCTGCTACAAAGTGGGTGCACCTTCTCCCAAAAGAGGAAAAGTACAGGCAGCAACGGTTGCTTCTTTTTCAATTGGTTACTGTTGAGAGGGGTCAGAGGAGGTTGTTTGAATGGTGGAGGTTTACTTTTTGGCTAAGGATTTTCTACTTAGCTTGTTGTATGATAGAGTGGTGGAATGAGGCTGTTGTGTTTGGACTGGTGGGGATACTGGGCTAGAAACTGGAGGTTGAACCTGTTCCATAGTCTCAAGTGCCACAGAGGCAACAACCACAAAGGCTTCAAGTTCAACAGATGAACTGATAAGTCTATAAATTATAGGGTTTCTGAGTCATATTATGATCATTTTAAGCAACGATACTTTGTAAAATACATATTATTGCTCCAAGTTTGTATTTCTGGGCCATGATGTTAAAAAGAAACAATCCGAGAGAATTCAAAGCAAACCGAGCTGAAGGGGGTGCAGGCCTACGCCACCCTGCGCTCCACATAGCGTCCCAACAGTCCAGATACGTTCCAGCACACACCAGCTAAACCCTAGCCGCATCCGGGCGCAGGCCTGCGCTAGTGCGTCGCAAAAACGCATTTTACAGCCTGTGGAACCCTAATCTCGACCTCCCTCTAAATACACGTCGAGGGGCAGCTTTGGAGAGAGTCCTGACGTGTGTGAAAGTGTGCCGAAGCCCTGCCTGAGTGGATCTACGATACGAGAACGAAGTCGGTGATTCGCAAGCTACCCAATGGCTCAGATCTATGATTGTAACGAGCATACGATGAGCGGCTAATCCCATTAGCTGTTTGTGGAGGATCTACGGCTATGTTTACTCTTCTTTAATTTCTTATGTTTTGATGTATTCGTATTAAGCGAGATCTATCATGTGTATGCAAATGATAAACATTTGGTTATGATTATGATTATGTGTTGCGATTGGTAAAAGCAAGATAGTTTATCGTGGTGTTATTATTCGTGCCGAGTCCATTAGCTTAGGGATTAAGAGGAGTATTAATGTTGCATATGCTATGCCGAGAGCTATTGGTTAAAACACGTTTGATTAAGTTAGTCGCGCAATTGATTATGTCTATGTGATCGTTGCATGAAATTATAGTGAGTAATACTTATGCCGTGGTGATCCCGTGAATGGTTATTCGTCTCTTGATTGTTTATCTACTACTTTAGTTGTCTTGTCATTAATTCTAGTTACAAACCAATAGCAAATCATTACTCTAAACAAATCATTCAAATCCACAAATTCACAATTTAAATGCTTTCAATAAACTTATAAGGCTAATATCCCAATCTTGATTACGACCACACTCCCTGTGGATTCGACCCTTACTTCTCTATCTAAATAGTGGATTTAAGGACAAAATCGGCGGGTCACAACGACGACCCGTCAGACTTTTGACGCCGTTGCCGGGGAGTGTAACGGTAGTTAAGGTTTAAAGTTAGATTGTTGCCTTAGTTTTAAGTAATTAAGTTTAAGTTCCTTTCTTTGGTATTTTTAGTCTTTATTTAATTATTATAGAAAAATCAAATAAAAAATTTTAAAAATTCAAAAAGGTAATTGTATTCCTCTACTTTACCACTAAAAATATTAGTTTAATTAATTATTTTATTTAGTGTATGCACACACGTCGATCGGCTAAAGGATTACCGCTACAATCCGAACCTGAGATCGAAAAACTAGCGAGATCGAACCGAAAGACTGCCAGGATTCTAAATCAACAATTATTCACGAAGAATTTAAACGCACAAGAGGAAGAAATTCCTGATTTAGAAATTTTCAATTCAGATATTTCTAATTTAGAAAGCCCTCCGATTTCTCCTCGAAATCGTGATCAAGAAGAACCAGAGCACATAGCTGCTAGAATGGGCGATCAACCAAAATGTACGGTTGAGTCGCATTACCGCCCAGGTGATGTGCCCGACCCGTCTCAAATCCGTTATCCCGAAAACGAGAACGAACCCGAAGTTCATCCTCAATTATTCCAAATTCTTCCGATCTTTTGAGGGATGCCAAGTGAGGAACCCTACGAACATTTAGTTGAGTTCACAGCTATTTGTAAAGCCAACCATGTTCGAGGTATAACCACCGACGGTTTAGAACTTCAATTATTTCCTTTCTCGTTAAAAGAGAAAACGAAGAACTGGTTTGTATCCTTACCAACCAATAGCATTACAACATGGGATCAAATGAAACGAGAATTCCTTAATGAATATTACCCCATTAGTAAAACAACCGAGAAAAGAAAGGAAATTACCGGATTTAAACAAAAACCAGGCGAACAACTCTACGAAGCGTCCGATCGTATGAATGAATTACTGAGAGCTTGTCCACACCATGAGGTACCCAAATGGATGCTTATCAAACCATTCTTTGATGGTGTGAGTCAAGAAAGTCGTAATATGATTATAGCTACCACAGGAGGCACATTTTTAGGTACAGATGACGATGAAGCTTGGGAGTTGCTTAGTCAACTCGGTAAATGTCTTAAAGTCCAAGCTGGTTCTGAAAATAGCATAGGAGTTCAAGTTATGGACATAGATAATGCCTAGAAAGGTGAGGTCAAAAGTGAGATTTCAGAATTAGGAATGAAAATGGATCAATTGATGAAGGGTTTTTCAAACCCTAGCGTATCAATTAATTGTGTTACATGCGGAGATCCATCGCATCATTCTGAAGCATGTCCTCAAGTGCAATCCATGGAGAAATTTGCGAATGAAGTTTACTGACTTAGAGCTCATCGAGAGAGGGATAATCCATTTTCAGAAACATACAATCCGGGATGGAGAAACCATCCCAACTTTCGATGGAAAAATGATCAGCCTACCGATCATCAATCCAAACCGAGATTTGAACCACCAAAAAGAGAATATCAATATGATTCAACTTCAGTAGCTAAGGATGAGCGATATTATAAGTCAAATCATCGTGATCAAGCACAATTCCAAGTAGAAACGAATATGACTTCTGCGCAATTCACAGAGTTTGCTGAATTTATGAAACAGCAATCAACTATCAGTACTAAGAACATGGAGATGTTAACTCGCCGGATGGGTCAGATAGCTGAGTCGCTTACTAGGCGTGAGGAGGGGAAGCTTCCTAGCAATACTGTTACCAATCCTTCACACACTCATCATCATAACAAAGATAAGAAACATGAGATTAACGAAGTTAATGAAGTAGCTAAGATAACCACATTAAGGAGTGGAAGAGAGATAGACAATAAAATAGAGATGCCTAAAGAGAAAGAGGCAGAAGAAGATACCGATACTGAAGTCGTGTATATGGAGAAAAAGGATACAAAGAAGAAGGAGGTTCCTAAGAAAGTTTCTTTTAAAGAGCCAATTAAAGCAGATATTCCGACGCCCAAAGTTGGGGAGGCGGATAAGAGTCAGGACACTTCAATTCCTCCTCCTTATCATGCCGCTTTAGAAAATCCAAAATCTTCTCCATCCATACAGCAAAATAGGCCCACAACCAGTGGACCTTTGGGACTTATTCAATCAAGTTAAGATTAATATTCCTCTGATAAAGGCCATTCAACAGGTTACATCTTATGCCAAATTTCTAAACAATCTCTGTACTCAGAAAAGAAAGTATAACGTCTCGCTCCCAAAGCAGATCAATCTAACTGAATAGTTGAGTGTAGTAGTTTCTAGTTCTCTTCCTCCTAAGCTGAAAGATCCTGGATCACCATTGATTCCAGTGACAATAGGCAATGTGTGGATTAAGAAGGCACTGCTTGATCTTGGAGCTAGTGTTAATATTTTTCCTGGAAACTTGTTTGATAAACACGATCTAGGTCAGTTACAGACAACTGATATTATCTTACAGCTGGTAGATCGGTCAACCAAGTGCCCAAGAGGTATTTTATTAGATGTCATAGAAAAAGTTGAAGATTTTTACTCTCTAGTTGACTTCCTAGTATTGGATACTGAAAGTTCAATAGTAGATAATCAACCGGATATTATCCTCGGCAGACCTTTCTCACCCACAAATAATGCAAAAATTAATTGTAGGACATGAGCAGTGGATATTGCCTTTGGTAATAGGAAATTATGACTAAATGTGTTTAATGTCTCAAGTGTCTCTGCTATTGATTCAGAATGTTATCTTATAGACATGGTGGACGAACTTGCAGCATAGTTCATTAATCAACACAAAAGACGCTACTGAGTTATTCTTTGCTGAGGATGAGCTAGCCAAGTTAAATCACACTGAGTGTGATACGTTAGAAGTAGTCATGGAATCCACACTAGAGTCAAAACTACCACCGTGGACTCATAGGACTGAATAATTACCTACTGATTTACCTAAGTCAGCCAAACCTTTCAATAGAGCAACCACCTGTTCTAGAATTGAAGGAGCTACCATCTCATTTAAAATATGCTTTTTTTTAGGTCAGAATGACACGTTGCCTGTCGTAATTTCATCAGATCTGACTGAAGAGCAAGAGAAAGTTCTACTGCAAGTATTAGTCAAATATAAAGAAGCAGTAGGGTGGACGATAGCTGATTTAGAAGGAATCAGTCTCACTTTGTGTATGCACCGAATCATTACTGATCCAGAAGCTAAACCAGCTCAGGATGCACAAAGGAGGTTGAATCCTAATTTGAGAGTGGTAGTTAAGAAGGAAGTATTAAAATGGTTGGATCCTTGAATTATATATCCTATATTTGATAGTAAGTGGGTAGGTACAACCCAAACTGTGCCCAAGGATTCGGGAATTATAGTCATTAATACTGAAGAAGGAGAGAAGATAACTACTCGCCCTGTAACTGGTTGGAGAGTTTGTATAGATTACAAAAACTCAATGCCGCTACTTCAAAAGATCATTTTCCGCTACCAATTATAGATAAAATAGTGGAAAAATTAGCAGGACAGAAGTTTTACTGTTTCCTGGATGGATATTCTGGTTACAATCAAATTCCAATCCATCCAGAGGATCAATAGAAAACTACATTTACTTGTCACTATGGCACCTTTGCCTACCGAAGGATGCCGTTTGGACTATGTAATGCACCCGCCAAATTTCAGCGATGTATGATTGCTATATTTTCAGATATGATGTGTGGTTCTCTTGAAATATTTATGGATGATCTCTCCATATTTGATAAAACATTTGAATATTTCTTGGGACATTTAGAAAAAGTCCTAAAGAGATGCACTGAAACCAACTTAGTTTTAAGTTGGGAGAAAAGTCATTTATGGTAAAGGAAGGGGTAGTCCGAGGTCACATTGTGTCCGAAAGAGGAATGGAGGTAGGTAAAGCAAAAGTTCAATTAATTTCCTCACTTCCACCCCATACCAACGTTAAAGGAATAAGATCATTCCTAGGCCACACTGGTTTTTATCGGCGATTCATTAAAGATTTCAGTAAGATGTCAAGGCCGTTATGCAATCTTCTATCAAAAAGATTTCGAGTTTAATTTTGATGATGCTTGTATAAAAGCATTTGAGAAGCTTAAATCAAAATTTTCTTAGGCGCCAATTCTGCAATCTCCGGATTGGTCTCAACCATTTGAGATCATGTATGATGCGAGTGATTATGCAGTTGGTGCTGTTTTAGGACAAAAATTTGAGAAAAAGCCAGTGGGCATTTACTATGCAAGTAAAACCTTTAATGAGGCACAGATCAATTACACCACTACGGAAAAAGAATTATTATCCGTAGTGTTTGCCCTAGATAAATTCAGATACTATATTTGGCGGGACAAAAGTAACTGTGTACTCTGACTACAGCGCTTTAAGACATTTATTGGCAAAGAAGGATGCCAAACCTAGATTAATTCGGTGGATCCTTCTATTGCATGAATTTGATTTAGAAATTAAAGATAAAAAAGGTACAGAAATTGTTATTGCTGATCATTTATCAAGGTTTCAATTAATCCCAACAAACTCAACTGATCAAATCAGGGACTCCTTCCCTAAAAAACAATTATTATCTGTATCTAAAATTCCCTGGTTTGCGAATCTAGTTAACTATTTCGTATAAGGAAGATTGCCAGAGCACTGGAACTCACAACAAAGAAAATATTTTTATGCTCAAGCAAGGCAATACATTTGGGATGAGCCTGATCTATTTAAAATTGGAGCAGATCAAATTATAAGACGATGTGTCCCGAACTCGGAACACAAAGATATTCTTAAACACTGCCATGCATATGCATGCGGTGACCATTTCAGCGCAAAGAAGTGGCCACCGGATATTGGAGTGTGGGTTTTTCTAGCCCACAATATTTAAGGATGCCTAAGAGTTTGTTAAGGGGTGCACAAGATGCCAGCAAACAGGTGGCCTCGCAAAAATAGATGTAATGTCTATGACCCCGATATTGATTGTCGAAATATTTGATGTATCGGGCATTGATTTTATGGGACCATTCCCTAAATCATTTGGATATGAATACATCTTACTTGTAGTAGATTATGTTTCCAAATGGGTGGAAGCAGAAGCCATACGCACTAATGATAATCGGGTTGTGTGCAAATTTGTTAAAAGAAATATTTTAGCATGTCACAGTATTCCAAGGGCTATCATCAGTGACGGACGATCACATTTTAATGATCAGCATTTTGCTAAACTCCTTAAAAAATATGGAGTTAACCATAGAATAACAACACCTTATCATCAGCAAACTAGCGGACAAGTCGAGATCTCTAATAGAGAGATCAAGAGAATCCTTGAAAAAACTGTCAGACCTGTTAGACTTCAAAAAACTGTTAGACCAATCGGTATGTCCCCATATAGACTTGTGTATGGTAAGCTTTGTCATCTCCCAGTGGAATTAGAACACCAAACTCTATGGGCAATCAAAAACACTAATTTTAATTTACATGATGCCTGTGTTGATAGGAAATTCCAATTAAATGAACTAGTAGAAATTCGTAGAGAAGCCTACGAAAGCGCCAGAATTTATAAAGAGAAAACTAAGGTTTTCCACGACAGAATGATTAAAAATAAAATATTTACCAAAGGAAATAAAGTTTGGTTATTAAACGCAAGACTTAGATTATTTCCCGGTAAATTAAAATGTAAATGGACAGGTCCATACATTGTAACGAATACTTACCCACACGGTGCGGTGGAAATACAGGACCTGAAAGGTGGTGAGCCGTTTAAAGTTAACGGACATAGACTTAAATTATATGTTCAATGGGCCACCAATGATATGTTAGTATCTGAACTCATCAGGTTACAAGATCCTAAGATTAATTAATTAGTTTAGGAGCAGTACGTCTGGCTGAAGACGTAAAACTTACCGCTTTCTGCGAGGCAACCTAGAGTATTTTGATTATCTGAATTTAATTGTTTTTATGTGTGGTAATTTCCTTAATTGTGTGTACCTAATTAAGTTGGAGAGGATTCATCCTCCTGAACTTAGTTATGTTTAGAAATTAGGATTTAAATTAAATAGTAATACCCCGCATCAGAAAATAAAAAATTTAAGCACGTAGCAGAATTATTTTAACCCGATAATAAGAAAGTAAGTTGGGGAGAATACCCGTAAAAATTAAAAATTAAGGTTCCAAGACCAGTGCACGGCCCAGATCACGAATCCAGAGGCCCGGGCGCAGGGGGAGGCGCAGACCTTCGCTTGTCTATGGGATCCCATACCTTTTTGACTATTTAGGGTGGGAAGGTGTGCTTGAGTTGGGCGGCCACGATATTTATCAAGCCGATGTAGTCGAGTGGATGTCTACCTTACGGAGGGAGACGGGTCGTTCAGCGAACGAATTTTGTAACATCCGGCATTAAACCAGGATAGCAACTATGACCTAATCAGTATTAATAGCCAATTATAACCTAATCAGTTGATGCAGGCCCAAGTGTCGATGATCGGGTAAGGCAAATGTAGTAGTTGATGCTTTAAGTCGGAAGGAACGGGTTAAACCTTTGAGAGTGCGGGCTTTGGTCATGACTATACAATCAAACATGAACTCTCAAATCCGCGAGGCACAAGAGGAAGCAGTCAAGGAGGGAAATCTGCTAGATGAAGACCTGCGAGGAATGGATAAACAGTTTGAAATCAAGACTGATGGATGTCGATACTTAATGAGCAGAATTTGGCTACCAAAATTCGGAGGATTAAGAAAGCTGGTCATGGATGAAGGGCATAAAAACAAGATATGCTATTCACCCAGGGTCAGATAAAATGTATCATGACCTGAAGAAAATGTACTGGTGGCCAAACATGAAGGCTGACATTGCTATGTATGCCATCAAATGCTTAACGTGTTTGAAAGTTAAGGCCCTAGAAGCCATCAGGATTGTTGGTTCAACCAGAGATACCCCAGTGGAAGTGGGAGAGAATAACCATGGACTTCATCACAAAGTTGCCAAAGACTTCTGGAGGTTATGACACCATTTGGGTGATTGTGGATCGACTCACAAAAACTGCACAATTCTTGCCAATCAAGGAGACTGATAAGATGGATAAGTTAACACGAATCTATCTTAAAGAAGTCATCTCAAGTCATAGAGTTCCTGTATCAATTATATCAGATAGGGACAGCCGGTTCACATCAAGATTTTGGCAATCGTTACAAGAGGCGTTGGGTACACGCATGGACATGAGCACAGCCTATCACCCGCAGACAGATGATCAGAGTGAGAGAACGATTCAGACCTTGAAAGACATGCTAAGGGCATGTGTTATCGACTTTGGCAAAAGTTGGGACAACACCTGCCATAAGTTGAGTTTTCCTATAACACAAGCCATTACTCAAGTATTAAGACCGCTCCATTCGAGGCACTTTATGGGCGAAGGTGTCGGTCACCGCTTTGTTGGGCTGAGGTAGGAAATAGCCAGATCACTGGATCTGAGATCATCCAAGAGACTACAGAATAGGTAGTCAAGATTCGGAATCGATTAAAGATCGCACGGGATCGACAGAAAAGCTATATCGATGTTCGACGGAAGGATTTGGAATTTCAGGAGGGAGATCAAGTAATGCTGAAAGTCTCGCCTTGGAAAGGCGTAATTCGTTTTGGGAAACGAGGAAAACTCAATCCTCGTTATATCGGACCAATCAAGATTTCCAAAAGAATTGGCCCGGTAGCCTCCCGACTCGATCTGCCTCCCGAGTTAAGCAATGTACATAATACCTTCCATGTATCCAACCTTAAGAAATGTCTGGCTGATGAAACACTCGTCTTACACATGGACGAGCTGGAGTTAGACGATAAGTTGAACTTCGTTGAAAAACCTGTGGAAATAATGGACCGAGAAGTCAAGAAACTAAAGCACAGCCGAATCCCGATAATAAAAGTCAGATGGAACTCTAAACGAGGTCCTCAGTATACATGGGAACACGAGGATCAGTTCCGGGAAAAATACCCTCATCTTTTCTCAAATACTCAAGCAGTGGAGAACACGAGCTAATTTCTGGACGAAATTCCCTTAACAGGGGCAGACTGTAACATCCGGCATTAAACCAGGTTAGCAACTATGACCTAATCAGTATTTAATAGCCAATTATAACCTCATCAGTGGTCATTAGTAATTAATCAAAGTGATTAAAAATGTTCATGAAGAAATTCAACTCAATTAGAATCAAATTCATCGGTGCGATGAATCGGGAAATCAATTAATCCGATCGATTGATATGATGGATTAATTCAACTAAGTACATAATTAATCTATGATTAGTGACACTAATCATATACTAATACACTTACTTAATATTGATTATGCAAGACTAAAACAATTCATTAAAACAATGCACCCAATAGTATCTATGAATTTACAAAAAAGGGAAATACAAGAATACATTTCTAAATACTTTTATACAAAAAAAATACATCAAAAATACCTCATTATGCCGGCCCATAGGAGGGTAGACAAGGACTTGAAATATTTTGATTTTACTTTTATATAAATCAAATCCTCTTTCTTTCAATTCACCCAAGATTTTACACTATTTTCATCATTTCACCACCTTTTCAAAATCCAATTTTCCCTATATATAGAGAACATTTCCATTCATTTTAATGACACCAAACCCCTTCTTTTCTCTCTTCAAAAAGCGGCCAAAGGCCCTCCCAAAGCCAAAAACCTTCAATTTTTGGTGTTCTTGAAATATTCCAAGTGTTCTTGGTGAAACTTTTGAAGATCCAACCTTCTACTTGATATTCATTCTTCTAAAACATCAAAGTAAGTAAATACTAACTTATTTCATCTTATATTTATGTTTATATAAGTCTTGCATAATATATATAATCACCAACAACAACAAGTTTCATAAAAACTCAAGTTTATAAATCACTAGTTTGTGTTTCTAAGTTGTTTTCTTCAAATGTGTTTATAAATATATAAACACATTATGAAAGTGTAATTATTATGAAAACAAGTGATATAAATGTGTTTTATGACTTTTTTACAAGTAGTCTTTGAATAAACAACAAGAATCACAAGTTATTTCAAGTTTATGAAATACGGAACTTCGGAAGAAAAGTTGCATCAACTTTGAAAAATCATAACTAATTCATAACCTAACAAAATGAGTTGATTATTGTCTCAAAAGTTAGATCTATGTGTTAACTAAAAATCTGGAAGTTTTCATAATTTAATATGGAGTTTAGAACTCCCATATATTATTTGGGAACCCGAAAGTTTGACAGCTCAAAGATGACCAACATAGGGTTTTTAACGAGCTCTTTCTCCAACCTAAACACCTCGAAAAATGGTCGTTCTTGACTTTAAATTTTCCTTGTATATAGTAGTTTAATGTCCAAGAAAAACAGAGCCTAAATTGTTTTGGAGCTTGGTCAAAAACAGCCTCAAAATAGGCCGAAAAACCTTCGAAAAGCTGGAAAATTATATATATATATATATATATATATATATATATATATATATATATATATATATATATATATATATATATATATATATATATATATATATATAAACTTGACGTTTTAAGTGTGGTATTATTTATAAACTTGTAATGTTGGGTGATTTAAGGCATAAAAACCTATATATATTAATATATATATATATATATATATATATATATATATATATATATATATATATATATATATATATATATATATATATATATATATATATATATATATATATATATACATATTATTATATATAAGAGTTATTAAGTCCCTACTAGCATTTAGGTACCCGCGCAAAGCGGCGGCGAGAAATAGTAACCATCGGGCAACATGTTCGTTCATGAGTACATCATTTCTTTACATACATGTCATCCATAAAATTCAAGCTAATGTGGTATAGAAATGGAGAAATTGTCAAGGTTCTCGCTACTAAAGAAATTTCTACCGTTGAAGTAGTTAGCTCTTTCTTGAAATGTCTAAATGTAACATAAAATATAAACTCGAATAATATATGTATGATGAAATATTTTAGGTCGAGAAAGAATAATTAAATATAATATTCCTCAAGAAAGGTAATTAAATTAGTTTTTAGATCTTCAAATGATCATGAAACATTATTTTTGAGTTAATTACAAAAATGGTCCTATGGTTTGTCCTAAATTTTGGATTTGGTCCATGAACTTTCAATTTTGCAGAAACGGTCCTTATTTTCATAGTTTGTTTGCAATTTTGGTCCCTCAACCTATTAACTTTTCTAATATGATCAAATTACCTTTATTTTGATGCAAACTATAGGGACCATTTCTATAATTAATTTTTTAACTCTTCTTTAATCTTAATTAAATAAATTATTTTTTAGTGTTATTTATATTTAATAAACTATAAAAAATAGAAAAGAATTATTAAAATATTTATGTTGATTCATAAATGATATAGATATTTTTAGTCTTAATTAATTTTAATTTACTATAATCAAAATTTATAATCGAAAAATCATTTATGTTCAGAAATTATTTTTTAAAGGCTTCGTAAATAAGAAATTTTTTCTCTATAAATATTTCAGTGGTTCATACATTTATAATAAAAAATATTTATGTTAATTAAACCACAAAGACCATTTATGTAATTGACTTTACTTTATTTTTAGTGTTAATTAACTTTAATAAAATTATAAAAAATTATTTATGAACCACCAATTTAGTTAAAGTTAAAAATATTAAAGAACTTAAATAAATAAAAACTTAACATTTAATTTGACCGAGTTAAAAAAACTTGAAAATGGTCTAAGACAACTCAAATTTTTTTATTTAACGTATCAATTATTTTATCATTTTATTTTTTAATTACACCAAAAACGATTTAAAATTTTAGGTCCATATAACATCTTTGAGATTCATGATTAACAACTTTAATCATCGAACTTTAGTTTATCAGACCTTTACATAAAAATCAAGAAATATAAATAGGTTTTTAATCTTTTTTTGTTTTTCAATTTGACTTTTCATTTTAATCCAGTTAAATCGACACCTTAAAAATTTAAACCATTTAGATTTATCACTTTACCATTATCACCTTGCTTTGATACAAATGTTAACGGATTATAAGATAGAATCTTTGGCCGATTTTATTTAAGAACAAAGTAAAATATATTTGACCAACAAACATATTTTTATTATAAATTTATGAACCAACATAAATAATTATAGAGTCAAATATTTTTATAATATTTTATACACGAAACCTCTAGAAAATAGTTTCTAATCATTAATGATTTTTTCGATTATAAATTTTGATTAGTTTACACTTTGATTATAGTAAATTAAAACTAATTAAGACTAAAAATATCTAGATCATTTATGAACCAACATAAAAACTTAAATAACTCTTTTATTTTTTTATTGTTTATTAAATTTAAGTAACACCAATAAATAATTTATTTACTTAAGAATAAAAAAAAAGTTAAAAAATTAATTATAGATATGGTCCCTATAGTTTGCATCAAAATAAGGGTAATTTGGTCATATTAGAAAAATTAATAGGTTGAGGGACAAAAATTGCAAACAAACTATGAAAATAATGACCGTTTCTGCAAAATTGAAAGTTTAGGGACCAAATCCAAAATTTAGGACAAACCACAGGGACCATTTTTGTAATTAACTCATTATTTTTTTTTAAGAAAGGATTGTGAATTTCAAATTTTACATTTATAACTAGTTATCAATATGTTGAAATTGAATGTTATAATCATTTCTCGGCCTAAAAAGTTTGTTGTTACTTTTGTTGTCAAAATTTACATTACGTTACTTTTTTAGCAATTTGTACTATAGATATTCATTCCATCAATTTTCAAACTGGACATTATCGTTACATACATTATCCCATCGGCATTGTGATGTAAGCTTTGCACAAATAAAATGAAAGCTCCTACAACAACTCTTTTCGTAAAAACCAAGAGTTGCCCCCTTACTCCACAGCAGCCGCACTTAATCCTCCTGCTTCTAGCAAAGTCAGCCTCCAGATTGACAACAATAACATCTTCAAAATATACATTAGGAGCCCTGCATGCGCTTTTCAGTTTATTTGATATCAACAAAAAAACAAGAGGCAGCAATGCAACACATTTGACCCTTTATAGAATGGTAAGGTTTGTGAGTGATATGAATCAATAATGAGAGGCAGCAGCAGGTAACCATGCCCAACTTTAACAGCTACCAAAATCCTTAAAGTTGTATCCAGGTCATAAAAAAAGTCCAGGTTATGCTACATTGCGCTACAATGACAACATGGAGTACCAGCAGAAGAAAAAGTAAAAAAAAATCTCACCAAAACACTATTTTTAACACCAAATCAATAAGATGCTGACAGAAAACCAAATTCACATGTGATCAACGTGCACAAATGTTAAACAACCCATCCAACCATTTCAAAAATCCGTGAACTTACACGATAAATTCTAGCTCGTTTGGTCTTCAAATCAGCAACGTGATGGATTTATCTTGTCTTTGAACGGGCAGCAAACGTTAGTGCTTTGACAGGTGGTGCTTCGGTGACAGCTCCATCTGGCGGAGCTTCACAGAATTCAACAACATGTGATGTTGGTACTTTGCAGAACTATCGGTATTTTATTAGTTGATGTATATTTTAGTCACATGTTGTAAGTAATATGATATGTTTCTCGATCACGGAGAAGAAATAAAAACAGAAGGCATTTGTGCTTGACTTGACTCTTGACATTCTATGTATATGAAGGCTTACATGTTCAACCATGGGAAATGTTTGTGGCAAATCAAATTCTTCATTTTATGAGCTTTTTATGAAACCTAGTGACATGCAGAACGAAAATTTAATATGTGACCTAAATAACTAACTTGCAGACACATTTAACACTAACAAAAATTGTCACAGTATCTCAGGTAGAAAATGGGATGCTACATCTGGTGGAAGCTGAAAATTCTCAGATCATAGTATTGGTGGATTGTTAAGGGTTGTCACAGTTCCAATTTTCTCATGCAACGCAAAATATCACAATTTATATTGGCATGACTCATAGAAATAATTTCTTGTAAAACGATAAAGAGATCAAACACATACTCATGCTAAAAGCCAAAATTAGTACCATTTGAACATCTGATAGCCTAAAATGTCATTTTCATTAAAATATGTGCGAACCTGGAGATGGCTAGCCACATTTTTCCTAGTAAGTCCATCCACATTCATCAAATCAAGAATCTTTTTAGGCACATCTTCTGTATCATTCAGAACAAAAACAAGTGTTAGATGATTTTAGACATACCTATAGGAACTGATGTAAAACTACCAAAAAGGACTCACTATCAATGCCTAGTTGATTAACAGTAGCAACGAATTTTCTATTAACATCAATAGACCAAACCACACGAGGCTTCCTCTATGTCGATGGATCATCACTTTCATGTCCATTTTCTTCACCATCTTCTTCTACATCTTTTCTTTTCCTATACAGCTTAACATTCTGATCTCCAATTTCATTTCCATGATCTGACTTTGATTGGTTATTGTTTGATTTGGACTATGATTTTGATTCAACTTTTCACTTGATCACATGCTTCCATATATTGCGTAACTCCTCAAGGCGAATAGGTTTCACCAGATAATCACAAGCACCATGAGTGATCCCCTTCATTACGAGTTTTGGGTCACTGTTTCCTGATAATACTGAATCCAAATCAAGAAACCTTATCAATTTTTTGACATAGAAAAACCAGCAATTGCCTTGAAATTCCTAAAAAGTTACAGATATTGAGCTTACTGATGACCCGTAAGTCCATTTCGAGGCCAACGAGTTCAAGAAGCCTAAAACCATCCATTTCTGGCATATAAACATCACTGATCACTAAATCAAATCTGTTTCTGTTTTCCCTCAACATATTTAGTGCTTTTATTGCTTCATTTGTGATTGTAACTGTGAACCAAAAAATTAGTAAAAACAGTTGACAATGGACAAATAAAACATGATCTTTTTAACACTTTTTTTTTGCATTTCACATTCATATGGTCAAAGACTTGAAACCCAGAAAGAAAGGAAGCAAACAAATCAATTATTATTGGGTAATCCACAAAACAACAATCTGAAGCACGTAATTGAGTCAACATCAATTCTTGAACAATTGACCAGAACTACCAATTACACAGAATTGCAATGGGAATTTAGATTTAAAAAGACTAATTTAAACAAATAAATTTATGAAGAACACATTATTCATGATAAAGCATAAAATAAATAAGCACATAAAATAAAACTAACCTTGATATTGGCATTTTCTCAAAAGGCCATCCAATTATTTTAAACAAGTTGGATCATCATCAACAGCAAGAACTCTCAACCCAATGGAAAACATGTCAATTTCATGGTTCCCAACCACACCACCTCTAATTTCCTCTACTGTCATTTTTTTTTGTTTCCCCGGTAATTATTAGTTTATTATCCAAAGGACCCAGATGATAAAAACAGAGCAAACAGAAAGCAAGAATCAAGAAAGACACAAAGATATGGAAAGGTCGGATTGTAGTTATTTTTACTATTTTTTTAAACAACTTTCTTGAAGACAGAAAAAACAAACCCAGAGAGAAAGAAAGAAAGAAGAACAAACTCAATGATTATAGAGAGAGAAATTGGATTTTATGAAGAGGAAACAAGATAGACAGTGACTTGGAATAAAGCCATCAGTTAGTCAAAGAAGCAGCAGATGAAGGTGATTCTCCTACACCAGATTAAGAATCGAAACGAGAGAAAGAAAGATGTTAATAAAAAATGAGGAGTCGTGTTTGAAGAGATGCAGTATCAGGTCATATCTCCTATAGATAAAGAGAAAGAGACTGATGCAGACGTTCGAGACTGTTTGGCTTCCCAATGCTTGCTCGGTTCTCAATATTTCAAAAGCTGAGTTTAAATTCTGTATGCAGTATTGTTTGTACATCATGCATTAATAATTTGTAAGTCTTAAATTTCAAGAATGTGTTGTACCTTGTGCCTTGTATCTTGTAAAAAGCTAAATGCTTTATTAGTAGTGTAGACTAGCATTTAGGTATCGATTAAACACATCTGGTGCATCACCCATCAAACAACGTAAAAACTTGCATTTTTCGCGCATATTTTGCCATCGCACTCTCGGTGAGTCTTCATAGCCCCTATTTTCACACTGTTATATTTTGGGGTTGAAATACATGCTATGTTTTTATATGGACACGGAAACTGCTTCATTTCTATTACGTATTACATGTGTGGTTCCATCATTCTTCAAATCATTAACCGATAGTTACATTTATTTGTAATCGCGAATATATTGTGGATAGATATATCGGGAGTCATGTCCCCCATTCGGGTTAGTCTTACCAACTAACGGCGGGATGCATATATATTTAACATTACAGTATTACGTATGGGAATACTACACAGGGCAAACTCATAATTAAGTTTCGGTTGCATGATGGTTTTATGTAATACATAACATGGAATTTATGATTTTATAAATTCAAACTCAATTGTTGATGTCCATACAAGTCAGATTTACGTGTAAACCTATGAGCTCACCAACAATTTTGTTGACGTATTTTAGCGTGTAGTTTCAAGAAATTAAGGCAAGTGCACCGCATCGGAAGTATTTTCAAGCTTCCGTACTTTTGGAGTCGCATGCATTTTCAAACCATCGGAGATTTATTTGCATTATTTTGGTTAATTTAATTATGTATTTAAATCTCTGTATCTTGCGAACTACTCTTTATCATTTTCGGGCTATGTAAAACATTTCTATATATTGAAGTCATATCGATGTAGTTTTGAAAACGTCCAAATAGTGGTCGTTCGTTATGATTATGGTTACGCTTCCGCGACGTCACGCTTCGTTGCCAACCGGGGTAACGGGGTGTGACAACTTTAGGTTGATAGGTACCGTACATGGTAGGGACGTGGCGATGGATTCACGAATCCTTCGCTAATGATTTAATTTAGATACTGGGGTAGGCTACGAAGGGTCTAACCAGCAGGCTTATGAGTATAGGAATGAGGCCCAATTGGCCTTCACTGATATGACTTGGTCAGGGCAGTGGATAGAGCAGGTTAATAGAGTCTTTCTTCCATCCGTTTTGGAGTCTGAGTCCTCCACTTCTTACAGCCGAAAGGCTTTATCTCCAAGGTGTAAGGTGCTTCACAAGATTCTTGTGAACAACGTCTTACCTCGTGATAGCGACCTGACCAAAGTCAGACATAGGGATATCACATTCCTTCACGCCCTTCTTAAAGGTAGGCCCAGACTGTCCTTTGCGTGGACAATTATGAATGATCTTTGGGCTATGTACGACATGAGAGAGATGATGATCATCCCCCATGCTTGGTTGATCTCCAAGTTCCTTGAGAGGACGGACTCACTTTCCCCTGATTCCCTACTATCCACCATTTTGGCGACATTCATTACAGCCGCCATGTTCCCTACCTTGATTTTTAGGGAAGTTGACGAAGGGTTCGAGATATTCGACAAAGAGACAAATGAGTCGTATATTGAGGACTACACTGAGGATGGGAGGGGAGAGAGAGAGAGAGAGAGAGAGAGAGAGAGAGAGAGAGAGAGGAGAAGGCCGCCAATGATGCGGGAGATTGGCATGCTTAGTCGAACCTAGGTGTGTCTACCTCGCGCAGTCGAGGTAATGACAGTTTTGATTTTTACCGCATGATGAGGTGGATAGAGGATATAGCAGTGGGTCAGGGTGAGTTCCGAGAGTTTGTGACCTAGAGACTAGATGAGATGAATGGGCGTATGACCCATATTTATGATAGGGTCGATCAGTTAGTGGGTCGGGTAGATCAGTTACAGGATGGGCAGAGAGCCCTGCCATACCAAAATGCCTACTACCAGCACCATGACTGGGCATATTGGGAGGGAGTCCGACATCACGAGGACTCCATAGCCGGTATGTCATATCATCTTATGAGGATTACACGATGCCCGACTACCAGGCCAACCCTGCCGTAGATACTTATTAGCGCTATCCGGCGCATGGCAGGCAGGACCTCCCAGACCCGATACCTCCTCACTTGGTTCCGCCGACTGCACAGTTCACCCATGCCAGAACCCGTATACCGACTTCTTCAACAGCGTCTTCGAATCTCCTCCGCCGCCTCCTCCATTTGAATGATCGGGTACTATCCTTCCTTATTCTTTACTTTTCTGTCTTTTATTTTATTTTAGTTGTTATGCATTTAATTTCTTTATCATAATTTTCATTTATTTTTAGTTCTTAGCCGAGTCCTATTTAGAGTTTATAATGTTTATATAGTTTGTCATTTCTTCCCCATTTGAGTCTTGTTTACCGATCAGGCCGTGGAACATGATGATACCTAGAAAATAAATGTGCCAGTGAATTGGTTAGTGGTGACAGGATATTTTATAATTATGAAAAGAGTCGTAGTAAAAATTAAAACTTTTGCTATGTAAAATAAAGTCAAGTACATTAAAAATTATTTAGGTTTAAATATAAGTAATGTGTCAAAAGATTTTGGAAACTCATGCAATAAGGGGGAGAACTTAATCATGATTTAGCCTCAAAAGTAAGTTAATTGTAGTCTAGATGGTTCGGGAAACTAAGTCCGTAGGGATACCATTCATGCCTAATCCCCTATAACCATTTGGTTTGGGAGCGGTTGACTGAAATCTCGTTAATTGGACCATCTAGCTAATGTAGTGAAAAGAATATAGAAAGAAGCATGGTGTTAAAAGAAAAGAAAAGTTGTCGTAAACATGCAAAGAGGAAAAAGATGGTCGGAAGACCCATATGTTTTAAGCATCGTAAGTTTGAGCTAAAAGGGTATTTTCAAAAGTGAGATACATTATATAAATTCTAAGAGAAATATATTTTTACTGAGAACGTCTTAAATTTACATGTTAAGAGTTTTAATGCATTAGTACGAAGGCTAGCTTGACATAAAATTTCTAGACTCACTGCCAATACATGCCCGTTACATAGTTATTTCAGATTCCAAAAGCTTGTTCGGGGACGACCAAGAGTTAAGTTGGCGAGATTTGATAAGTCTATAATTTATATGCTTTCTAAGTCATATTATGATCATTTTAAGCATCGATACTTTGTAAAATCCATATTATTGCTCCAAGTTTGTATTTCAGGGCCAAGATGTTAATAAGAAGTAATCCGAGAGAATTCTGAGCAAACCGAGCTAAAGGGGGTGCAGGCCTACGCCACCCTGCGCTCCACATAGCGTCCCAGCTGTCCAGATACATTCCAGCACATGCCAGCTAAACCCTAGCCGTATCCAGCGCAGGGGGAGCGCAGGGCTGCGCCTGGCCTGCGCTAGTGCGGTGCAAAAACGCGTTTTACAGCCTGTGGAACCTTAATCTCGACCTCCCGATAAATACAAGTCGAGGGGCAGCGTTGCAGAGAGTCCCGACATGTGTCAAAGTGTGCTGAAGCCCTGCTGGAGTGGATCTATGATACGAGAAAGAAGACAGTGATTCGCAAGCTACCCAATGGCTCAGATCTATGATTGTGACGAGCATACGATGAGCGGCTAATCCCATTAGCCGTTTTCAGAGGATCTACGGCTAAGTTTACTCTTCTTTAATTTCTTATGTTTTGATGTATTCGTATTAAGCGAGATCTATTATGTGTATGCGAATGATAAACATTTGGCTATGATTATGATTATGTGTTGTGATTGGTAAAAGCAAGATAGTTTATCGTGGTGTTATTATTCGTGTCGAGTCCATTAGCTTAGGGATTAAGACGAGTATTAATGTTGCATATGCTATGCCGAGAGTTATTGGTTCACACACGTTTGATTAATTTAGTCGCGCAATTGATTATGTCTATGTGATCGTTGCATGAAATTATAGTGAGTAATACTTATCTCGTGGTGATCCTGTGAATGATTATTCGTCTCTTGATTTTTTATCTACTACGTTAGTTGTCTTGTCATTAATTCTAGTTACAAAGCAATAGAAAATCATTATTCTAAACAAATCATTCAAATCCACAAATTCACAATTTAAATGCTTTCAATAAACTTATAAGGCTAATAACCCAATCTATATTACGACCACACTCCCTGTGGATTCGACCCTTACTTCTCTAGCTAAATAGTGGATTTAAGGACTAAATCGGCGGGTCACAACGACGGCTCGTCATGAACCAGGGTCACCATCCTGCTCCCCCTCAGCCAAGGAGGCTAAGGGTGCAGACTTTGCTGTTTTAGGCTTCTTGGTGACAGGCCTAGCTTCACCAGTGTTCAAGGCATGTTTTGCCTTTTTAGACCGTGATCTGGATTTTTAGACCAAACAACCTCATCATTGGTGTTGCTAGAGGAGGTTCATTATCAAGAACTGTAAAATACCCTGTTCCCTATGACAGGAAATACCATAGTAGTCAGGTAAGGCTGAGAGTTTTAGAGTTGCTCACCACAAACATGCTTGAAGATTAGGCTAAAAAATTTGGGGTATCTAACAGTAGCTGGGTGTTGTTCTTGCTCCACCTAGTTCCTTAGATTTGGGAAAATCCATTTGGCCATGTTAAGAGTAGTCCCGTCCACAAACTGTAGGGCTATTAGAATTTGATCCCTACTAAGCTGGTTGAAGGAACCGGCTTTGCAACTTAATCTCATCACCAATGAGGCAAAGAGAAATTTGTAAGTTGGGGGGAGGTCCCTCATACTCGAGAAAACCAAAAAGATAGTACATATATGGAACCGACTGAAAGCTGGTCGCTATCATTAGAAGAGTTATGCATACATAAGCCGAAAATCCCTTAAATTTCAAATGGGTGAAAGAGTATTGCTGGATGTCTCACCATGGAAGGGCGTAATACGATTTGGGAAACAAGGAAAACTAAATCCTCATTACATTTGGTCGTTCAATGTTTGTTAAGAGAATTGGTCCTATAGCCTATCGTCTAGATCTCCACCGGATCTTAGCAGCGTGCACAAATTAAATATGAATAAGTGTTTGTTAGATGAAACACTCGTCATTCCCTTGGAAAAGATTCAGCTAGATGATAAACTTCGCTTCATCGAGGAACCGGTAGAAATCATGGACCATGAGGTTAAAAGATTGAAGCACAGTCGCTACCCATATTAAAGTCATGTGGAATTCTAGACGTGGTCCAGAATTCACTTGGGAACGCGAAGACAAGTTTAGACAAAAGTACCCTCACTTATTCTCAAGCACGAAGACTCCTGAGGAAACAAGATAAAATTTTGGGACAAAATTCCTTTAAGAGGAGGAGACTGCAACAACTGGCACCAAATCAAGTTGGTATCCTTCATCTAATTAGTGCTTATTAAATCCTAACAAAATCATAAGGATTTTTCCTTACAAAACATAAACAAATTTCATCGATGTGATGCGATGAAACCACCAAGAATTAATTCGATCAACTTGCGACATGATAAATTAAATCAACTAAGTTGCATGATTTAATTAGGATTAATAACATTTATTTTGCATCAACAATTTTTAAAACTTTAATTATGTAAGACAAAAACAATTTTATCAAACTAGTATATTCAATTCAACAAGTATTCATAGAAATACAGAAGAAGGTAAATACATAGGATTAAATACTTTTACAAAAAGAATATATAAAAACCTCTTTTTTTCAACCCTTAGGCCGGCCATCCCATAGAACCCCCTCTCAATTGACTTTCAATATTATAATTGAAAGCCCATGCACAATCCACATCACCATCTCCACTCTTTTGCACCATGCTTGGAAGGACTTGCATTCAACCTCCTTTTTTTTCATCATTGCAAGACCCCAACTTCTTCTATAAAGAGGAGAGCATTCCTTTATTCATCTTCACACTTGTAAGAGCTAAAAACCCTCTCTTCCTTTGTCTCTTTATAAATCCGGCCACCAACCTCACACATAAACACCAAAATTCCTTCAATTGTACTTCAAACATTCAAGGTGTTCTTTGGTGCAACAAAATTCAATATCATTTCTCCTACACATTTGATTTTCTTTCTTCACTAAGGTAACTAGAAACTATACTATCTACTTCTTTTGTTTATGTCAAATATATGTCTTGCATAATATATAATCACCAACCAGTTGCATCAAAAACAAAGTTCATGAACAAGTAGTTGTACTTTAAAGTGTCTTTCTTCAAATGTGTTTATAAATGTGTGAACACACAAAGTAGGCACACATATTTTGAAAACAAGGTTTATAAATGTGTTTCATAACCTTTTATACATGTGGTTTTTGAATAAACAACAATAATTACAAGTTGTTACAAAGATGGTGAAATTCGGATATTTCCGGTGAAAACATTACATCAACTTTGAAAAATCATAACTAGCTCAAAACTTAACGAAATGAAGTAACTCTTTTTAAGATTTTGGATCTATGTCTTAGCTAAAAATCTGGAAACTTCCATAATATAATTCGGAGTTTTGAACCCTCAAATAGTTTTTGCAAACCGAAAGGTCTAATAGCTCATTTGTTGCTTACATATGAGTTTTAACAGACTATTTCCCTAACCTAAACACCTCGAAAAATTACCCTTTTTAGCTTGAAAATTTTCTTAAGACATAGTAGCTTCATGATTAAAAATATCAAAGTCTAAATCGTTTTGTAGCCATGCTAAACACAACCCCAAAGTGGGATGAAAACCTTGATAAATCCTGGAAATTTCTATAAATGGAGGATCAACATGAAAGGGTTTAAGTAAACTTGTTATGTAGGGTGATTTAAAAATTAAAAACCATCTTGCATGCATATTTTCATTTAGAGGCGTTATTTAGTCTCTCATACCATTTAGCACTCGATTAAGTCCTTCCGAACCTTATTATTAGTCAACATCTCAATCATCACATTCACAATCACTACTACGGTGAGTTTCATAGCACCTATTTTACATGTTCATATTATTTGGGGTGACAATACATGCTCAACTTTTTCTATGGACACAAGTACTTGAATCATTTGATGTATTAGATTAGGTTATTACTTCACCACCACCCTCAATCATGAACCGTTAATTACATCGTAAACGTGAATGTTATGGATAGGTATATTTGGGTTAACGCCCCCATCCGGGTTGGTCGCGCCGATTGTAAACAGATGCATAATCATTTTAAAATTATTGGTATTATGGTGTTGGATACCACATAGGGCATCAAAAGTTAAGTTTCGGGGTCATGTGGCTTATGGTAATACTTAGACTATTGATTTGTTTATGTTTATAAGCTCAATGAAATATTGTGTTTTGGTTTATATTTATCGTGTAAACCTATGACCTCACCAACATTATTGTTGACGTATTTAGCGTGATATTCTAAGAACCATAATGGCAAAAATATTGCATTCATGGCATACTTACTAGATTTTCAAGCTTTCGGAGTCACCAGACATTTCAAACACTACAGAGATTGACTTTCATAACTTGGAACTCTTTTGTCATGTATTTTAATATCTGCACTAGTGAACTCTATTATTTTTATGATGATCGTAAAACGATATTCATAATTTATGTACTTCGAAAACGTCCCATTTAGAGGCCGTTCATTATAATTGTGATTTTGTTTTCGTGACGTCATGCCTCGTTGCCAAGCGAAGTATCGGGGTGTGACAAAGGGGTTCTACATCTGAATTAAGTAGAAACCATTTGTATAAAGATAGGGTCCTGAACTGAACTAAATAGTCGTCATTCCTATGAAGTACTAGTCCTAATCTGATGTGACTAGAAGCCAATCCTGCAAGACAATTAAGTGGACTTTGGTACCCAAACACCGCGATATTTGGGTCTCGACTGATTAGCATGTCAAGTAATCTCTTGTAAATAAGATATTTCCCGTAGTTTCATTTGAAGAACAATTATTCTCTGTGTTAGTAGGAAAATGCTACTAACAATCCATACACATTAATATGTAGGTGAGTGTTTTGATTCCTTCCTAATATTATGTTTAGGATTTTGTTTGTGTTCCCTTTTTTTATTACATGGGAAAAATTAAGGAAAGTAGAAGAAACTTGAGATTGATATATATTAAACAACTGCTTAAATGAATATCTTTTAATAATAGAATCGTTCAAAAAATCACAATCACATAAAGAAGTGTCGAAATTTAAATCAACCTTAATTATTTCTTTGAGTACATTACAAATAATAGGATAAAAAACCAAAAATGTTGCTCATGGGGTCTTCTGAAGAGGTGCCTTCTTAGGTGTCATGCCTTTAGATTCACTCTACATTTTGAAATAAAAGACACACTTTTGTTAGCGTCTATAAGACACAGATTTCTTAGAGGTCTTAAGAGTAGGTCCCAATAGCAATGCAATACCAATCAGAAGACAAGGATAAATTAATTATGCAGAAGTCAAAGTTATTACATTCAAGGATAAACATCTAAATTACAATGGTACAAACTTATAAGCTATTATATCAGAGTTTATATTATAACAAGCCCAACACCCTAAGCTCGAATCACCAGTCAAGTACCAAAGGAGTCGGAACAAAATTTGTGTGCAACTTCAAGCTCTTTCTTAGTCTGACATATAAACTAGGTCCAACCAATCCTTTACCCTTACCTTCATGTTCTAACAACAATGATGATCCCTGATCATTAATATATTATTTTTAATATACATCCCATAATTCATACACAATTTCCAACATAGTTTATCCGATTCTTCTTAAATTTGGATTTCAAATCATCAAAATACATAATTTGTATCTTAACTGTTTTATTACTTATAACTCAAAATTAGGGATGCTACAACATGTGCTCCACCATGCTTTTCATCAATTTGTATATCAAAATGGTTACTCCATGGCTCTCTCTCTCGGGTACCATACTCTTCCTTAAATAACCCACATGAATGACTGGATGTACCCCTCATAGCTCCTCTTGCAGGTCTAGATGGTACGACAGGATTCTGATCATTTCAATAATGTGAAATGGGACTACGAATAGAGAAGATGGCTTTCCTTGCTTCATAAATCGTGTAACGTCTTTCATCGGAGACACCTTCAAGTATACCCAATCATCCTTTTGAAACTATATATCCTTGTCGTGGCGATTGTGATAATTCTTATGTCGATCTTGAGGCATCTTCATATATTGCCCGATTAATTTCTCGTTTGTTTCTTGTAACAATGCAGGTCTGGTAATAGGGATTTCCCCCATTTCTCTCCAGAAAGTTGGAGTCCTACATTTTCTCTCATACAAGAATTCAAATGGTGCCATCTTTATCGTTGAATGGTAACTATTGTTGTAAGAAAACTCAGATAAAGGATGATGATCATCCCAATTACCACCCATATCCATGATACAGACACTTAACATGTCTTCTAAAGTCAAGATTGTCCTTTCACTCTGTCCATAAGATTGTGGTCTATAAGTAGTAGTCATAGCGATACGAGTACCAACACCATCGTGTAATGTGGCCCGAAAGTTAGAAGTAAATCTTTTGTCTCTGTCAGAAACAAAAGACTTGGGCACTCCATGTCTTGTGACGATCTCAATCATGTAGATTTGAGCTAGGCATTCTAACGAGTATGTTTCTCTAATTGCAATGAAGTGTGCAGATTTGGTCAATCGGTCAACAATGACCCAGATTGAATCATGTTGACGACGAGTCTTTGGTAGCTTTGTGACGAAGTCCTTAGTAATATGGTCTCACTTCCATTATAGAACAGGAAGCGGTCGCATACTACCATAGGGTTGTTGGTGTTTGGCTTTGAATAACTGACAAGTTCTACATTTTTCCACAAATAACCCAACATCACTTTTCAACCCCGGCCACCAGAATTCATCTTTCAGATCATTGTACATTATTGTACTTCTAGTGTGAATTGAGTATTTTAATTGATGGGCTTTTTCCAAAATCACTTCATGCTTACCTGCAAACTCAGGTACCCATATTCTGTCGTACACGCCATTAAATCCAGATCCATCATCTTGCATTAAAGGTAGCTGGATTATGATATTCTCATGCTTAACATTCTCATCTTTTAATTCTTGCAGCTGAACAACCCTATATCATCGATTATGGTTGAAGTCAGCATTGTCGAAGTAAAGGCATAAGAATAAGCCTTACAGTAAGCTTTTCTACTTAGGGAATCTGCAACCACGTTCGCCTTTCCAAAATGATATAGAATTTCACAGACATAATCTGGTATCAACTCCATGGATCGACGTGGCCTCATATTCAAGTCTTTCTGACTGAATATATACTTCAAGCTTTTGTGGTCAGTGTATAGATGACATTTGGTCCAATATAGACAATGTCTTCAAAGCTTAAGAGCAAAAGTTACAGTCGTTAACTCCAAGTCATGTGTAGAGTAATCTTTCTCATGCGGCTTAAGTTGCCTTGAAGCGTATGCTATGACATTTCCTCATTACATTAACAGTGCTCCCAATCCCATGCCTGATTCATCAGTATATATCACAAAGGTTTTGTTTATTCAGGTAGGGCCAAGACGGGCGCGTCACGTAACAATTTCTTCAGAGTTTTGAAGACCATTTGTTGTTCTTCTTCCCAGATAAAACTCGCATTCTTACGTGTAAGCTCGGTAAGAGGAACCGCGATCTTTGAGAAATCTTTTATGAATCAGCAATAGTAACCAGCCAATCCCAAAAAGCTACGAATTTCAGAGGCATTACGTGGAGACTCCCAGTTCTGGATAGCCTCATTCATCAACAGAAATATTAACACCTGATATCACGTGCCCTAAGAACTGGATCTAAATATTTAACAAGTTTCAATGTCAATTGAGAGTTTATGATTGAGTTTTGAGAGTCAAGGAATGAATTCGTATCAAATATTGAGACATAGCTTCCTCAACCAGCATTCACATTTAGAGAATTTGGCATATAGTTGCTCTTTTCGCAGCAATTGTAGAAATTCTCATAGATGTATAGAATGTCCTTCGTCGATCTTTGAATAAATAAGAATATCATCGATGAAGACGATGACAGATTTGTCAACCATCGACTTAAAAACTTTATTCATGAGATCCATGAAAGCAGCTGGCACGTTTGTATCACCGAACAGCATCACCCGAAACTCGTAGTGTCCATAACGTCTTCTGAAAGCCGTTTTAGGAATATCGTTCTTGTAGACTTTAGATTGATGATACACCGATCGGAGATCAATCTTCGAGAAATAACTTGCACCTTGTAACTAGTCGAAGAGATTGTCAATTCGGGGCAGAGGATAGTTATTCATGCTGGTCACCTTGTTGAGTTCGCAATAATCAATGCACATGCGCAAGGTACCATCCTTGTTTTTTACAAAGAGTATAGGAGCGCCCCAAGGAGAAAACTTGGACGTATGAAACCCTTATCGAGTAACTCCTGTAATTGTTTTATGGTTTCCTGCATCTCTGGAGGGGCTAAACGACATTGAGCTTTTGCAATCAGAGCAGCTCTAGGAACGAGATCAATACGGAGTTCCACCTGACGGTGTGGTGGCAATCTCGGGATTCCCTCCGGAAAGACGTCCAAGAATTCAGATACAATAGGAATGGTAGAAAGAGATTTATTTACGTTCTTTGCATCAACAGTGTAGGCTAGAAAGCAGAACAACAATTACCGACGTGCTTTCGGGCTTTAACAATATAAATGAGGCATAAATCGCCTTTTTTCCTTTCCCCACAAATACATATATCACGACCCTCTGGAGTAGGGATCTTAATCATCCTCTTATTGCACACTAATTGGGCTTCATCAGGACAAGCCAATTCATACCCATATTGACATCAAATTCCCCAAACTCCATGGGAATCAAATCCAAGTTAAACACTACATCTTCTATTAGAAGCTTAAATTTTCTATGCACCTTATCTACTTTAAATAACAGGTTGCTAGCAATTTTGATGTCAAGTACAAATTTCAGATTGGATGTGGGCATGTTAAGTTATCATGCAAATGTAGTGAAGACAAATCAGCAATTCTCTCTAAAAATCAAATAAAATGCGGGCGAGGATTGAGTTTACTAAAAATGTATCCGTGACCACCTCAGGGTCCTCTTTTGCTTCCCCGGCGGTAGTTTGGAATGCCCAAGTTGGAGCCCTTGAAGTCTGTTCGCTTCGAGCAGTAGAAGCTCCATAAGATCATGGTGTTGATTGTTGGGTTGATTGGGATCCTGGGGGCTTACGAAAATCCCGCGCAAGATGGTCGTTTTAACCACAGATGTAGCGTGTTTCAGCTTTTCGGGGACAGTTATCCCCATGATGCCCCTTCTACCCACCACAGTAGTAGTAAATATCCTAGATTCTGCACTCCCCAGAATGATTCTTTCGGCATCGACGACAAATCCCGTTGTTCTGTGTTGGCCGAGAAGGTCCTTCCCCTTCTTGGTGAAGCTGATGGTTGTTTAGAGGAATGTTGTGATGATCGTGATGATCTGGAATAACCCGAATCCTTCCTTCTCTTTGGTGGTGATGGTTGAGTTGGAACCGCTGCAGCTGAAACCATAACATACCCTGAGAGCATCTTCATTTTCTCCACATTACGAGCACCCTCCATCAATCTGGCAAAAGTAGTATACCGAACACTGCTCATTGTTTGGAGTATCTCTGTATCCAAACCCGCCTCGAATCAATTTATTTCCTCTCCTCCGTGTTAATCTGATCGGGTGCAAGCAGGCTCAGTCGAGTGAACTTGATAGCATATTGGGAAACCGTATTTGTTCCTTGAGTCAACCCCAACAATATCGCCTCCAAACGGAATTTTTATCAGCTATCAGTATTGTCGGGCGAATACTTCCTTGAATTCAGTCTAGGACATGTTCGACATGACCTCCATCATTAGTACATTCACCATAGCATCCCACCACATCACTTCATGCATACCTGCAAACTCAGGTACCCATATTCTGCCGTACACGCCATTAAATCCAGATCCATCATCTTGCATTAAAGGTAGCTGGATTATGATATTCTCATGGTTGACAATCTCTTTTTTTAATGCTTGCAGCTGAACAACACTATATCATCGATTATGGTTGAAGTCAGCATTGTCGAAGTAAAGGCATAAGAATAAGCCTTACAGTAAGCTTTTCTACTTAGGGCATCTGCAACCACGTTCGCCTTTCCAAAATGATATAGAATTTCACAGACATAATCTTTTATCAACTACATGGATCGACGTGGCCTCATATTCAAGTTTTTCTGACTGAATATATACTTCAAGCTTTTGTGGTCAGTGTTTAGATGACATTTGGTCCGATATAGACAATGTCTCCAAAGCTTACGACCAAAAGTTACAGTCGTTAACTCTAAGAGCAAAAGTTACTGTTGGGAAATATTCTAAGTAGTTCAAGCTGTTAGTTAGACTTCTCAAACTGTTAGTAGAATTTCTATGTAAGTACAAAGTTCATGCTGTTAGTTGAAGAATCTCGAGCTGTTAGTGTAAAAGTTCAAGCTGCCAGAGTAAATCAACTCAAGCTGCTCTGTTCAAGCTGTCAAGTGATTCAAGCTGCTCAACAGTTTTACAAACAGAAAGTGCTGATTTTCAGGAAAATATATTTACACGAAGATTCCAGCATATCTACTATCAGAGAAGTCATAGTCCTTCAAGGAAACAAATCAAGAAGCAATATATATACATAGAATAGGTCTTTCTATTGTATAGGAGTTTTCTTCGTATTCAAGATTGTAATTGCTTTTTGTTTAAGTTTTCTTAAGCCTCTAAGGTTGTAAAACCCTAAGAACAGTTTGTGTTCTTCGTCTAATCAAACAGATTAGAGGTGATTGTAATCATTGAAGTCAGCAATACAAGCAAATTTTGATTTAGTTATTTGTGTCTATCTGCTATTGAGTTCTAAAAGCTTTTGTTAAAATAATTAAGTGTTATTCCGCAAACTTCTTAATTAAACTTTGACTCAAAGCAAGATTATTGATTTATACTCTGATAAATTCAAATCAGTTAGTCTTGGTTAATTAAGTTCAGATCCTGACAAGTGGTATCAGAGCCAGGTTGTTCTTTGTTTTTCAAAGTCGAAAGCTTTCTTTTAAATTTTTAATCTTTTGCAATGGAATTTGATAATAGCAGCAGTGGATCTGGGCAAGGACTCAAAGTGCCTATGCTCAAGCCCACTGAGTTTGAGATGTGGAAACTCAGGATTCAACAGCATATTCAATTCATTGATTATGCCATATGGGAAGCTGTTGAATTTCCTCCTGTAGTTGATCCAGAACTTGATGATGAGGGAAAACCAGTCAAAACTCCTCCAAAAACTGAACTTGAAAGAAAGGCTAGAATGAATGATGTGAAAGCTCTTACACTTTTACAAATAGCCATTCCTAATGCTTATCAACATCAGTTCAAAAAGTTTTATACTGCTCATTCTCTTTGGAATGCTTTAGAGAAAAGATTTGCTGGTAATGCCAGTCCTAAGAGAAATCAAAAGGATCTTTTGAAACAGCAGTATGAGAACTTTTCTGGTGGCAAGAATGAAAACCTTACTCAAATTTTTGACAGGTTTAACAAACTGATAAGTGAACTGGAAAGTGCAAAAGTCAGCCTGGATCAAGATGAGGTCAACAGAAAGTTTCTCAGATCTCTTGGAGAAGAATGGACAGTTTATGCTGCACAATGGAGAACAAAAGACACTCTTGATGAAATAGAACTAGATGATCTTTACAACAGTCTGAGAGTGTTTGAGACTGAGATTGATACTAAAAAGAAATCTCTTTCTTATAATCACAATACTGCTCTTCTGTCATCTGATAAATCTAATGGAAGTGATTCCTTTTCAGGTGGTGATGGCAACTCTACTGAAACTCACTATGAGGCTTTTGTTGCCAATGATGGACTGTTTGCTCTAAATGCTGAAGATCTAGAACAGATTCATCCAGATGATCTTGAAGAGATGGATTTGAAGTTGCAACATGCAATGCTGACCATGAGGGCCAAAAGGTTTCTTAAAAGAACTGGCTGGACCAACTTTCAAGCCAGAACAGAAGACAAATCAGCTTTTGATAAGTCAAAAGTTGAGTGTTATAAATGTCATAAGCTTGGCCACTTTGCCAGAGAATACAGATCTCAAAGTCAACAATCATCAGGGTCTCAGCAAACTAATCAGCCTTCATCATCACAAGCACTTGTCTCTCAAGAAGACAATGTGTTTGACTGGAGTGATCAGACAGAGGAAGAGTTTCAAAACCAAGCTCTAATGGCAGAAACATCAAATGTCTCCTCCACTGAACTACCATCTGAGGTAAATTCTAAACTCTGCTCTAAATCATGCAAAAATATGGTTAAAAAGTACAGAGACCATAATGAGAGCATGTGCAAAACTCTAGCTAAGATGGAAGAAAGGAGATATGAATACATGCAAGCCATAGAAGATCTTGAAAAACAGATAAATGACTATAAGGAGAATGAGATTCAAATGGGACATGATACAACATATCATAAGTGGGAGAAAACGGAGCTAAATAAGAAAATAGAATCCCTAAATAAAAAGGTAGAAGAGACTGAACAAAAGGTGTTTGAGGCTAATAAGAAACTAGAATCTGTCAATATAGATCTAGGTAATTTCAAATTGGCTAATCAAAAGCTGGAGCACCTAATGGAAGTCCAATTTAAAGATAGGATAAAATCTCAGGTTCATCCCAAAGAAGGCATAGGCTACAGGGCTACTCCACCTCCATATAACAACAAATACATCCATCCAATGAGTGAAGTTGCTGACAGGCTTGTCAATGAACCATTAGATAAGTCTATGACTATTGTAGATCCTATCCTTGATAACAGTCCTGAATCTAAAGAAGATCATATTCAAAATAGAGACTGTGAGTGTATAGCAGTTGAGAAAGAACACAAAACAATGAGTGCACCTATAGAAATCCAAGCCCCCAGTAAGAAAGGAAAAGAGAAGATGAGTGTATGCAATGCTGCTCCACAAGTTTCTATACATTCTAACTGTAACACTGCATCTTCTTCAATGAATAATAAAAGGGGTAAAAATGTTCCAGTTTGCACATGCCAAAAGCATGGTGTTCAAAAGTTTCCCAAACAACAACAGGTAAGGGGAAATCAGAGGAACAAGAACCAGAAATTGTCAAATAAAACTGGTTCTCTAATTCAAATAGTCAAAAGATGTTTTCACTGTGGAAGGAAGAATCACTTGGCCAAGGATTGTTTTTATAAACCAGCTATTGCAAAACAGACTGTGATTCATAAAAAGTCAAGTCCTACTCATGTAAAAAATTCAAAGGTCAAACCTTCTGCAACAACAGTTCCAAAGAAAACAGTTGATCACAGGCTTTCAAAAGTTAATAAAAAACAGTCCACACACCAAAAACAAGTTTTGGCAAAGCCTAAATTAAGTTTTAAACAAATATGGTGTGTCAAAGACAAATCTTCAGATCAAACTGCTGATGCAAAAGATCAGACTGTTAAGTCAAAATCTGAAACTGTTAGTGCAAAGTCTGAAGCTGTTAGCACTACAATCACAGGTCAAACTGCTAAGCCTCAATCTGGAACTGTTTTTGAATCATCTGAGACTGTTGGAAGAAAAGATGATCAAAATACCTGGATACCTCATATAATCACTAAATACTCTCCAAAGACCCCATCAGTGGATCTCACTAAATATACGAAGTCAAAAACAGTATTTAGTTATGTCAATGCACAAGGCCAACCCAAAACCAATTTGGTTTGGGTTTACTCCTCTAGTAACTAAGCTTTTATTTGTGCAGGGCAACCACAGGTCACCTCATAAAACAAGATGGCATTTGGACAGTGGATGCTCTAGGCACATGACAGGCAATTCTGAGTGCTTGTCAAATTTCAAAGGCTTTGATGGAGGATTTGTTGCATTTGGAGGCAACTCCAAAGGAGGTAAGGTTACAAGTAAAGGTACTGTTAATGCAGGCAACATGATTTTCAATGATGTTTTGTATGTTGAACAGCTTAAGTATAATTTATTAAGTGTCTCTCAAATCTGTGACAAACAAAACATTGTTTTGTTTACAGATTCTGAGTGCATTGTCCTTTCAAAAGATTTCAAAATTCCTGAAAATCTTGTTTTACTAAGAACACCAAGAAAGGACAATGTCTACTGTTTGGACACAGATCTTTTATCCAAATCAAATACTTTAAGCTGTTTGATATCCAAAGCATCATCCAATGAGACTGCTCTTTGGCATAGAAGGATGTGTCACATGAACTTCAAGTCCATGAATGTTTTAGTCAAAAAGAATCTGGTAAGAGGTTTACCACAAAAGGAGTTCATATGTGATGATCATTGTGTAGCATGTCTTAAAGGCAAGCAACACAAAACTTCTCATAAGGCCAAAGAAGTAAATTCAATCTCATCTGCTCTTCAGCTGATTCATATGGATCTATTTGGTCCAACGTCTGTTTTGAGTTTGAATAAAAGGGCTTACTGTTAGTTATTGTTGATGATTTCACCAGATTTACTTGGGTTTACTTTCTTAGGTCTAAAGATGAAACTGCTGAGCTAGTTAAGTCATTTATTCTTAAGATAGAAAACCAATCCAACTCAAAAGTTAAGGTGATAAGATCAGACAATGGCACTGAATTTAAAAATCACATTCTAAACGGTTTTTGTGAGTCCAAAGGTATTGTTAGACAATATAGTGCACCAAGAACACCACAGCAAAATGGTGTAGCTGATTCAGCATTGTGAAAAACCCAGTGAAATTCCCAAAAACCAAGCATATAGACATCAGATTTCACTTTATAAGGGATTGTAATGAGAAGAAATTAATCCAAGTTACCAAAATAGATACTGATGATCAGTTAGCTGATCTATTTACAAAACCTTTTGATATAGGAAGGTTCCCTTTCCTTGTATCAAATATTGGTATGGTAAACATGGATTAATTTGTTTTCATTATTATCTAATTCATATGCTTATTTAAGGGGGAGTCACTGTTTCATTAAAAGATGCCTAAGTTTCAACTAACAGCTTGAGTATTTTCTCAAGCTGCTAGTTCATTTTCTCGGACTGTTAGTTATTCACTTGATCTGTCAAAGTGTGCTGGGTAATTTGGTAATTTCTTAAATGTGTGCGCGGGACCCAACCTTTTCAAAACCTTTAAAGGTCCCAGTTTCGTTCAGTTGTAACTACCAGTTACAAAATCTCATACAACGGTCTTCTTTTCTCTCTGAACGATTCACACACTCTTCTTTGAAACCCTAAAACCTCCGTTTAATCTTCCATGGAGTTTGTGAAAGAACACAACTGCCTTCCCTACTCTCTAAAGCACTCTGAACTTCAACCGTTCCATGACATGATGGATTTTCTTAGACACTCCCATATCCATCATGCCCTCAATATCAATCCTACCATATACATATCCCATATTGAGCAGTTCTGGAACCGTGCTTCTATAGAAACCATCAATGGAGTTCCTTCTCTGATATCCAAAATTGATGGCACTCCCATCACAGTAACTGAGGAATCCATTCGTCACCATTTGCATCTTCAAGATGCCTCAGGTATTACAGACCTATCCCTTAATGAGTTACATACTGGTCTTCATAATATTAGATATAGGGGTCCTGCTGATTCCTTTACTTTCTTTAAAGCACACTTTTTATCTAAATGGAAATATCTTGTGCATATTATTCAGCAGTGTATTAGCCCTAAAAGAACTGGTTGGTCAGAATTTTCCTCAAATATTGCCACTGCCTTAGTGTGCTTTTCAACAGCCAACAGTTCAATTTTTCAAATATGATTTTTCAGGGGATGTTAAGGCATCATTCCCTAAAGAATGGGAAATTTTTGATGTATCCTCGATTTTTGGCAGAGATAATTGCAAAAACTTGCACCAATTTTAATATACATAAGAGGATACATGTTTCTCATAGGCACTCACTATCTTCTATTAAATGGCTTTTAAAGCCAAGTGCCAATTTTTTGAGTGTAGATGTTCCATTGCCTTCTGCAATGATGAACATCATTCCAAGAAACAGAGGAGAGGGTCCTGAGCAGGCTCAGCCTATCATTACTGCTTCACCCCCAGGACCCCAACCCCCTCCTCATGATACACAAATGCCTTCTGCTCCTATTGATCAGCCAATATCCCCACTTAAATATCTATATAAAAGAAAAAGAGGTCCAAGAGCTCCTTCCTCCTCAGCCCTCAGACAAGAGCCAAATAACCCTGTGTAGGAGGACACTTCTGCACAGAATATCCAAAGGGTACACATTGAGGACACTCCCATCCTCACTCAGGAGGTGGACATCTCACCAGAGATAGTCCATATGGGTTCTGTGGCTGACACTACTGCTGTTTCTGCAAAAGAGGCACAAGACAGTGCCAACATAATTAAGACCACACCCATGGCAACAGCAAGTGTGCAAACACCAGCTGGAAGTCCCCAGAACCAAGAACAGAGGGGCCCAGAGGTTTCTACTTCTGGTATTCATGCCAGTGATAGATCACAAGCACCACATACGTTTGCTAATCTTGAGGCTAGTCTGCAACTTTTGTTATTGACGGATCCTAAGCTGCTACCTGTTGTAGCAATGTTGGAATACCAAAAATCCATCATTGTTGCACAGGAAGCACAACTTAGTGCACTAAGACAGACAGAAGCTGCTCAGAATCAACGAATGGATTATCTTCATAAAGGGTTTACCCTCTGTGGAAATAAGATCATGCAATTGGAGCGTTTGACTCAATCCTAAGTAGCAAAGGTTGTAGGTCCTCCTGACCAAACCAATGCTTCCAAAAAGGGGGAGAATCAGGAGTTTCCTAAGGCAGTCCAAGCAGCTCCAACAGAATCAATCCAAGCAGCCCCAACAGTTCCACCATCTAGGCTAACAGTCCCAACAGCTTCTCAAGCTGTTAGCCTAGAAACTCAAGCTGCTTCTTCAAGACCAACTGGAGTTGTTATAAGAGAAACAACTCAGGCTCCTAGCAGTTCAGTCCAAGCAACATCTTCTGCTACAAAAGATAAGGGCAAGGGTATTCTTATTGAGTCTCCAAAGCATAAATTTTCTTCCAGAGAAGCCTAGATTGCCTTTGATGCTGAGATTGCCAGAAAATTAGCAGAAGAACAAGATCAAGAGTTAGACCAGCAAACCCAGTCCCCAATGGAAGATGATGAAACCTTAGGTGATTACCTGAGAGGGTTTGTGGTCAAGCAAGGGGAAAAGAAGAGGAAGATGCCAACAGGGCATTCAAAGGCTGAGCATAGAAGATTTCTTATTAATTTTGCATTTGCAGCAGGTACCCCAAAGAAAATGGCTCAGTCCATGAGCACAGAAAGGCTACAAGATATCCATGACAAAGAGATGGACAAAAGAAAGAAAGCCAAAGTCTCCCAAGAAGTCCAAAGATCCCAAGAACCAGTTCAAACTGGTACAAGTGATGTTCAAACTGCTGCCAGTGTTCCTTCTGATCAAGCTGCTGCTCCTTCTGATCAAGCTGCTGCTTTTATTCCTGAATCAGAATCAATGTCACAAGCAAAGTTAGATCAAGTTAAAAAGGTGTTGTTTGAGCATCAACTGCAAAAAGGTGATGGAGATAGAGAAATTGATAGACGAGCATGACTTTACAAAGCCTCCTATTAATTATTGGTATGCTAAGTCGATGGACAACATTGACTTAAGATTTCAGTTTGTAGTGAGAAGGGAATCTGGTCCAGAAGAAGAGTATAACAGCATCATGCATATGGCTCAAAGGATGACCAGAGATGAGCTCACAACAATGCACAATGTTGGGTCTGTAACACAAGTAAGATCGGCTCTACCACAAGTCAAGCAAGCTATCAAAGATCTAAAGAGCATTGTTGATCCTGAGTCTATAAGGAAAGATATAGAGAATGCAAATGCAAAGGGAATGAAGATCAAGCAAGTTGATCTGTTTGTCAAATCAAAGACTTACAGAATAAAATTTACAGATGGATCTGGTATGTTCTTCAATTTTGAATTCTATGATCTACCAAAAGCTATGTTACTCCAGATGAGATCTGTTAACATATCTTGTGATAGAGAAGAGATGAAGAAAGAGTTTTTGAAGGCTGTAAATCAGAAACTTGCACAGTTGTAAGTTTTTGAAAGCCTTGGTTTGTATATAACAGTTTACTTGTTTATTTCCTTATTTGTATAGAACTTAAAGTCTTGTGTAAAGAATTTAAGTTAGGGGGAGATTGTTGGGAAATATTCTAAGTAGTTCAAGCTGTTAGTTAGACGTCTCAAACTGTTAGTAGAATTTCTATGTAAGTACAAAGTTCATGCTGTTAGTTGAAGAATCTCGAGCTGTTAGTGTAAAAGTTCAAGCTGCCAGAGTAAATCAACTCTAGCTGCTCTGTTCAAGCTGTCAAGTGATTCAAGCTGCTCAACAGTTTTACAAACAGAAAGTGCTGATTTTCAGGAAAAGATATTTACACGAAGATTCCAGCATATCTACTATCAGAGAAGTCATAGTCCTTCAAGGAAACAAATCAAGAAGCAATATAAATACATAGAATAGGTCTTTCTATTGTATAGGAGTTTTCTGCGTATTCAAGATTGTAATTGCTTTTTGTTTAAGTTTTCGTAAGCCTCTAAGGTTGTAAAACCCTAAGAACAGTTTGTGTTCTTCGTCTAATCAAACAGATTAGAGGTGATTGTAATCATTGAAGTCAGCAATACAAGCAAATTTTGATTTGGTTATTTGTGTCTATCTGCTATTGAGTTCTAAAAGCTTTTGTTAAAATAATTAAGTGTTATTCCGCAAACTTCTTAATTAAACTTTGACTCAAAGCAAGATTATTGATTTATACTCTGATAAATTCAAATCAGTTAGTCTTGGTTAATTAAGTTCAGATCCTGACAGTTACAGTTGTTAACTCTGAGAGCATCAGATCTCTGTAAAGGCAAAGGTAACTTCCATGCCAAACCTAAGGAGTTTGGAAATAAGTTTTCCAAGAAACAGGTAGGACAAAAGATTGAAAAACTACCAATTTATTACTTATGGCTTCTTAAAATGAGAAAGGAAGTCTCTAAAGATGATATCTCTAAAGACAAAGGCAAAGCTGTTTATAAACAGTCTAAAGATGAATCTTTCCCAAAATCTGTTGGTCCTTATAAGACAGGTCAATCTTTAGTAAAACTTGCTGTAAAGACTAATAGAGAAAACCCAGATTGTGTTTCTGAAAGTTCTTCTTCCAAAAGGCCTAAATAGTGGAAATGCTACACGTGTGGAAGGAAAACACATATGGCTAAAGATTGTCCTAAAACTGTGGACATAAGGCCTATTGACACTGTTAAATCTAATACTGATAAATCAATCAGTGTTGGAAATAACAATGCCACCAAGGAAAGTATCAAAACTGATAAAATCCAAATAGGAAACATTAATGGTAATATCTGTGGTCCATCAACAAATGTTGATGACGGTGGAGAACTCATACCTGTGATGAGTTCCCTTAAGAACTAATGTTTCACTATGCTACTCTGCAGGTTAAGCAACCAAACCAGATTTGGTAACTGCACAGTGGTTGTATATTGTAAGGTCTTGACTCTACGGATCTATCTCGACGGGACACCGTCCAACGAATGCAGAATCCTCGTTAGCGGCTTGACGGTAAGATCACACACACGGAAACACGGAGACTACCGCGATGATAGACGAACGGATTCGAACGCCCCTACACGATGATTCTCTCCGATACAACTCTCTGGAAACTTGCAAGTTCGAGATCGCCTTTGCTAATCGCTCTGATAAACGTCTGCAAAAGTCTCATAATTAATCGAGTTAACCCTTAATTATACTGACAGATTCGAGTTTGTCTAGGACAAGTTCGAATCAGGCCCAAGGCTCGTTCGAATTTGTCCTCATTGACAAATTCGAATTTCCCTCAAATTCGAATCTCACATATCAAACTTATATTTGAACTTATGTTTTAACTTATGTTTGAATTTATCTTTGAACTTTGTGTTTGAACTTCTTGTAATACATTACACCAAGTTCAAACATACAAACAACCAATATCAAACACACATAATCAGATTTATCAAACATTAGTCAATATTCAACACCAAGTTACTTGACTTACACAAAATGCTATCAAAACTTTGACTGCTATCGTCACACAAGATGTACTAACAAACTCCCCCTTGACGATATCTTCTAACTATTTACATTTTGACTAAGTACTTGGTCCATATAGACTACTTCCTGCATATAGACCTATATCTATACATATTCTTACTATCTTCTGGAACTTCCTGGCTTCAGATCTCCATCCTTCGTGGAAGAAAATAGGCAGATCATGTAGCTTCTTCAGGTCGTCCTTTGATAGATTTATAAAGTGCAGTGGATCATACACTCACAAAATAACTTTGTCTTGTGCATCTTCCATTACAGCTTCAGCAGTTTCATTATCGATATACCACCACTTCATGTTACTTAAAACATTTTGTGGCATCGATTTCATTGGCACCTTCTTCAAACATCTTAAAAGTTTGTACACCATTCTGGCCCATGGCCTACCTGTATGATGATCTATTCTAGACTCGTCCTCGACTCTCTTCCCGGTCCTCGGCTTGAGCCTTTCAAATTTACCTGACCGACCCTCTTTTCTTATAATCTTCGCAATCACTTCAGCATACGGGTCGTCACCAATATTAATTAGCTCTTTCCATGCAAGCTCCTTTACTTCAACCTTCGGCAATGTATTAAAAACTCTAAGCGTCCGCCTTAGGAATTAAAGTCCATCTCTCCTTTTCAATATGAATAGCTACAATTCTCTGTCAAAGAACCAGCTTATAATTCCACCTGAGAGATATTCTGAGCCCGGAACTCTCATTCTTCTCTTCAGCTTCGGCTCTGTCTTCTTTTCTTCCTTCCGGAACCAAATATTCAACAATTCAGCCCTAGATGGCTCTTTCTCAGCTTCTTCAAGTTCAGAATCTTCTACCGAGGCTAGTTTGATCTCATCAATATCAATCACATTGTGATTGTCTTGGACATATAACTTTGTGATAGGCTGTGAGTTTACAATCACTTCATTGACATTGTCGTCTTCATCCTCTATCACTTCGTCATCGGATCTCCAATCAACTATTTCCTCCGGCGCGAATTCTCCTTCCTCCAACTCCTCTATCTCATCCTCAAAATCAAACTCCATCACTTCTTCCTCAATATCCCTCAGAGCGTCTATCATCTCGCTCTCAAAAGTCTTTGAGGGACTAGATTCACCTCCTTCAGCTCCAGACTGACTCGGCTCCCCCTGAAGTTCAGCGTGTTGAGCAAAAGAAAAATCTACTGGCTCACTGTCTTTTGGTGCATCGGGATCATTGCCTTCGTCATCTTCCCTTCTCAACTCTTCAGTATCCCTGCAACTAGTCTCCCACTGAGCCTTTAGGTTTTTCATTAATTGCTCAATGAGGGACCTCATAGTTCGGATCTCTGCAGCCTGATCGGCGACGAATGTCTTCAATTCAAGATTTTCTTTATTAATGTTTGCATTATGTGCTTGAAGTTCGTCGACGGCTTTAGTAAGTTGAAATGTTTGGACTTGCTGGAAATCAACTTTGCTTCTGAGCTCATAAAACCTTTGGTTGTCTGTGAAGGTGGATGAAGATGATGGAATGGATGTGATAGGTGACGGGATGATTGGTGGTGGAATTTATGGTTGAACGGGTGGTGGTGGAATAGATGGTTGAGCGGATGGTGTTTCAGGCTCAGAAGCAGAAGCAGATGTAGCTCCTTGCATAAACCTATGCCGTTTGGCCCTTTGCCTAGGTACCAACGGAGCTGTATCTTCAATCTCGAAATCAGAGTCATCTTCATCTGAGTCTCTAGATGCTCTCCTCTTTTCTTCCTCTTGGTCAATAACCACTATTCTGGATCCATATCTGCCTATTCGGACAGCCGGATCTTCCATCTCTTCTCTCGGTGCCTCAACCTCAAGCTCCTCAACTTCCTCTTCTGATGATGACTCAGAGGTGGTCACTGTCTGACCCTCTACCTCTGATTTATAATCATCTATTTCTCGAATAAGATCATCAATAGTAGTTGGAGGCTCCAAAATATCACTAACAAGCTCTGTGATAATCTGTTCTTGAGCATGAGAGCCTTGAGCCCAAATCTCTTCCAAAGTCTCCACCCGTGGATCAATTACGGGGGGCTACAACTGAAGGACCCGCAGCGTCCGTTGAAGGACCTGCTTCCATTGAATCCTGCACTCTGCTCGATGAAGGCCTTGAAGCCTGAGTCTGTCTACTTTGAGCTCTCTGCCACCTTCTTGGCTGTTGTTGAGGCCTCTGCTGTTGTTGTTGCGGCTGTTGCTGTACTTGAACTTCCCCAGCCCAGTTCGCACCTTCTGGGGCTGCAAAATCAAGATTTACCATAGCACCAAAAAGTGGTGCATCAAACGGTCTAACCAATTCACCCCTACGGGCATTGTGCGCTTGACAATCTGCAAAAATCCTCTTGTCGATCACGGCGACACTCTGAATTTCTGGCAACTGCGGCAGATTTGGCAAAAAATGTCTGATCAGCATCATAACGAACCTGGGATACATCAAATACCTTTCTCTTGCTGGAGCTATTATTTGGTGAACAAACTCCGCAAAGAACATCTCGGAGTAACTAAACCTTTGGTTGTAAACCAACGCTATCATCGCAATTTGCATCTTCGACACGATATAGTCAAAACCGGCTTTCTTTGGAGCAAAGCACACCATGAAGACGTGTGCAAGATACCTCCATTGCCTTATTAAACCGCTCTTCATGTACGATGCCTTCGCCACATCAAGGCCATACCCCATCCTCAAGAAAGCTGCTTGCCTTATGTAACATCCAAGTTACCACAAACAGTACACGTCATAAAATTTCATTTCATTAAGTAATAAATATTACTAATTGTTTGATACCACAGGTCCATCTGCCTGAATACTTAATTACAAAAATATATTAAGATCAAATGGTGGTCTAAACTAGCTTCTAAATCTTCAATCAGAGTGCGGAAGACTGAACAAGCTACCCGAGACCACATCATCTTTTCAAAATAGGCGTCAGCAAAAGTCCAAAAGTCTGCTATTCATCAAATGTCCAGATTCACTTAGCCTGGGACGAACTACCTGCTATGGTCTTGCCTTTATCAGCTTTTCCTGAAAAAGAGTTGTCATGACAGAGTAAGCTAACATTGCTTAGTGAGTTAACAGAGTTCCATTAGTTACCACACATATATAACATACTATCAGCTCCTGCCGGCAAGTCACTACGTCCTGAGACAGCAAAAAGGTTGGGAGACAACCCAGTTTGTATTCCCCTATGTAAGGCCGAAGCCCTACGGGAAGTGTATGGAAACAAGTCATATAGGAAAGGAATCTGCAGAATTCCCTCCTGTGAATGGAGATCTCACATTCGGTCCTATCGGATAATGCAGTATGCACCGACAAATATATAAACAGTCAAGTAAGCAGTCAGCATGATAAGTATTTACATAAAATGTAAAAGTGAACATGCAATCAAGGTAATTCAAGTGTCTAGCTTCAGTAATGTCAAAAGTACATTTCTATGATACAATAAAGTATTAAAGAAACATGCAGCAACAAACGGAAGTTTCCATACAGTCGATGACATTCACCAATAAGTATCGAAACATATGCAAGTAATTAATGAAATCTGTCACTCACAGTAGTCCGTAGTCAGATAATGCTTAACGAATTAAGCTGTTCAGTTTACTCTGTCAAATCGGCGGTTTCCTGCAGTTCAGTTTCAAGTCTGGCATATTAATGTCAAGTCTGTGACATAATCTATATAACCCTAGTTATATATTCAGGTTATTGTCAATTCTGGCTGTCGAGTCTGAGGTAGTTCCTATCGTCCCATGGTGAGTCTTTTCTTATCAGATTAATACGATCTCTCTAATTACAGATCAGCCTTGAAACGAGGCCAATCATATTACTAGCTAGGTGATACATAACATACAATTTTTAAGGGTTCATACAGAGTCTGTTAATTATTTGTGCATAAAATAGTTATGTATCTTGAAGTTATGAGTTTTATCATAAACAAAGGATACTTTCAATTACAATAGGTTGCTTAAATAACTTAATCTGATTTAGGAATTAATCTTTGGCTAGGAACTTAAACCAGATTCAAATTTAAGGAGACAGATTCGAACAGCCTACATTCGAGTCTATCTAATTAGATTCGAAATAGCTTAATTCGAGTCTAGATAATCAGATTCGAATACAACTAGTTCTAGTCTAGGGAAGATAGATTCGAAGGCAATCACCTAGAGTCGAAGACAACCCATAGATTCGAAAACAATGCATAGATTCGAAATTAATGCATAGATTCGAAGACAATAGATTCTAAGACAGATTTGAAGCTCATAGACTCGAAGACATATATAGATTCGAAGCATATAGACTCGAACCCATACACAGATTCGAGACTCCCACACACACATTCGAGTTTAGGCATGAATGTCTCGAGTTTGTTCTACTTGTTCAATGATTTTCCAGGTTTTATCAACTAAATATGAACGTAAATGATGGAGAAATGGCCACTAACCTTCGTCCAAGTTATAGTCTTCGATTATAGACGATTTCCAAGCCAAAACAGGTCCTAAACGGGAGCAAATCAGCTTCAAATGAAGGGGATATGAGCAAACTCGAATTTGCTCAACAAAACCGAACTAAAAGTCAGAAAAAGGGGTCGATTTTACCTTAAATCCGGACGAAATCTAACATGCAATGGTAGATTCGTGTAGAGCTCGACGATCTCTAACCGATGGCGTATAAATCACGAGAATCCGACGGTTCGTTTAGGAGAAAATCTAGAGAGAAGATGAGGTCTTAGAGAGAGAAGGAGAGTGTTCTAGTCTTCCAAACCAAGGAAAAGAGGAGGAGAGTTCTTATTTATAGGAAAATAGGGAAAAATCAGATTTTCTACTGAATTTCCGGAATTGACCAACTTTTATTCCTAACAATCTGGTTTGCTTTTCAGATGCAATTAATAGCAAAGGAGTTCTAGATTTGCTATAATTGTCTTTTAGCCACATTTTTATTCATTTTAGTCCGTTTCGTCATTTTCAGTCTTTAATTTGTCATTTAGCTGAATTTTAATTGTCAACTTTATTTCAGTTAATTTTGGGGCAACTTTTCATAATTATTTATAACTTAATATAATTAACTATTTAAGATTCATGTTTTCGGTTAATTACTAATATTTGGATAAAATTGCTTTATTATCCAAAGTCTGATGCTGTAATTTATATTTAATAAATTACGGGCTGTTACAATCTTCCCCCGTTAAATTGATTCCGTCCTCGGAATCGACTAAGACAGGAATAACTTCGGATACTTTTGCCTAATCTCGTCTTCTCGTTCCCAAGTTTGCGCAGATCCCTTATGGTATTTCCATTGAACTAACACCATTGGAATTTCCTTGCTGCGCAATTTCGAAACCTTCTGGTCGATTATACGCTCGGGCTCTTCTTCGTATCGCAACTGCTCGTCAATTTGCAATTCTTTCCAAGGAATCGCAGCTTCAGCGTCAACTAAACACTTTCGCAGATTACACACGTGAAATACATCATGAATCCCAGACATTTCGGCAGGCAACTTCAATCTGTAGGCTTGCAGTCCCACACGCTCGAGAATTTCGAAAGGACCAACAAATCGAGGACTCAACTTCCCCCGTTTGCCGAACCTTACTATCCCTTTTCTTGGCGAAACCTTCAGCAACACTTTATCTCCAACTTTGTAACACCCTCTAATCCCAGCTAAAAGCCACGTCATTTACAATACACATGTGGCATAAACGCAATCACAATCCATATCCCAATGTCACGGTTTACACAAACACTGATTAATTAAAACATTTTACGCACATTAACCATAATATCCAAAAGTCAACCCGACATACAAGACCCGACCCGAACCCAAATATTCACATACAACCCAGTATCATTTGTCCCAAAGTTTCTAGCAAAGTAATCACATACAGATAACAAAAGCAGAATCTCCCGATCGCAGCAAGTCAAGCTCCTATCGTCGCTCAGGAGTCGGCGGTCCTATCTTCGGTTCCCCTGATACACACATCAGACTCGAATACGTAAGCTTCGCAGCTCGTGAGTACACAAGGGTTAGACACTGCACAATTCACATAATCACACATCGCATGTCACATGGCAGCCCTACACTACGTGGCATAACACATGCCAACGAGCCTCTAATCAGAGACCCTAGAGATCCAATACAGTAAGAGATACTCATCTCAATTGGGGATCCCTCCCCCCCCCTGGAGCCAAACCACGCCCGTGGAAGCTAACAGGAATAACGGCCGCATATATATATATATATGGGAACCCTTCACAGGGTCAAACAGAGCTACACAGCTCCCACGATACTCATCGCAATATATAGTAATGGATCTCAAGCATATAGCACATATAAAGAAGGAAAGATCATACCTGAGGGGCAACTCGCAGTGCCCAAACAATTCATATAATCACATATGAAATATTAACACAAAAGACTCGAAAGACAACGACTAGTCTTTGGAAAAAGTCTCGCGTACTCACCTGGATCACCCTGCACAATTTCCCTAACTGTCTGATCCGAACCCGGCCCGTAACAATCTCTGGGAACCCCTGTACACAAATTAATTCTCCCAGATTAATCTTGATTATCCCATAACTGTTAATATACCCAAATGAACCCACAAAACAACCCAACGGACCCCCAAAGCCTAAACCGACCCAAGCCCGCAGAAGCCCGATCGCGGCCGCACTGGCCTGATCGCGGCCCGCGCTCCCCAAGAACATCGCGGCCGCGCTAAGCGCGTCGCGGTCGCGCTCGCGTCGAACAGCAGGCTCCTGCTTTCTGTTTCTGTTTAGTCCAGGGGTTTTTAACCCCACAACCTCGATTCCCAGCAGCTAATTTACACATAAATGATACTAGAACACTACTAACTCGATTCCACAACAATTCCCAACATATCTCAATGCTAAACACACAAAATCAAATTCAATTGGAAGATTTCTTACCTTGAAACTCCAAGAACACTTATGGAAGCTTTTAAATCCAATTTCCAGCAATTAACTCCACTCAATTGGCTTCAATCTCACTGAATCAGTAGCATAGGATCACACACACACTTATCTTAGGTTTTGCACAAAAAGGGAGATAAGGAAGCAACGTCACACATACATATATCACATAAACAGATCCCGTTATATCGCGGGTTCGACACCGATACCCGACCCCAATATCAAAAATCCACTATTTATATCATTAAATCCCATTTAATCTCGTGAATCCATAATTATAATTTATCCACTAAAATTATATCCCGAATCCACGTAATCCCCCGTCCCGACACGTATAATCCACTATACGGGACGCAATTGGACCAACGCAATAATCACTATTATAATTAGTCAATAGGATAATTACACGTACCTGCTCGGGAGTCGGGGTGTTACAAATCCTCCCCCCTTACAAAGATTCCGTCCCGGAATCTAACTCTGACTCTGGAACAGAAAAGGATAGCGACTCCGCATCTCAGATTCGGGTTCCCAAGTTGCGCTGGTACCCTTATGATGTCTCCATTGAATGAGTACCAATGATATCTCTTTATTGCGCAATTTCTTTATCTTCCGATCAGTAATCATCTCTGGCTGCTCAGCATATCTCAACTGATCATCCACGGATATCTCTGATAAAGGCACATACTGATCCTCCTTAGCTAGACACTTTCTCAAATGGCTCACATGGAATGTATCATGAACACCGGCTAACTCTGGCGGCAATCTCAACCGGTAGGCCTGATCTCTGACCCTGGCAATTATCTCAAACGGCCCTATATACCTCGGACTCAACTTGCCCCGGTGCCTGAAACGAATAACACCCTTCCATGGAGACACTTTCAACAACACCTGATCCCCAACACTGAATTCGAGCTCGGAAGTACGGCGGTCAGCATAGCACTTCTGACGGCTCTGTGCAACTCGCATATGCTCCCGGATCACAGCTACTTTATCACTCGTCTCCTGAAGTAGCTCGGGCCCACTGATCGGTCGCTCACCGACCTCACCCCAACACACGGGGGTTAGACACTTACGGCCATATAATGCTTCGAACGGTGCCATCTTAATCGAGGCATGGTAGCTATTATTATAAGCAAACTCTACTAATGGGAGATGCACATCCCAGCTACCTCTGAAGTCTATGGCACATGCTCTCAACATGTCCTCAAGTGTCTGGTTGGTGCGCTCGGTCTGCCCATCTGTCTGAGGCCTGTAAGCTGTGCTCAGCTGAACCCGGGTACCCAGCTCTCTCTGGAAACTCTGCCAGAACCGCGAGGTGAATCGAGTATCGCGATCAGAAGTAATCGACTTCGGAATCCCATGCCGCGACACCACCTCATTAATATACCGCCGCGCTAGCTGGTCCATCGTGATCGTACCCCGAACCGCAAGAAAGTGCGCACTCTTAGTCAACCGGTCTACTATGACCCAAATCATATCGTTCCCACGCACAGTACGAGGAAGTCTGACGATGAAATCCATCGTGATGTGGTACCACTTCCACTCGGGAATCTCCAGTGGTTGTAGACGGCCGTGCGGCTTCTGATGCTCACTTTTGACCCGCAAACACGTCATACACTGCTCGACGTAACGACCCACATCCCTTTTCATACCCGGCCACCAGTAGAACTCTCGGAGATCTCGGTACATCTTGGTGCTCCCAGGGTGAATAGACAACCTCGACTTATGTGACTCATCAAGAATCAACTGTCACAAGTTCCCAACTCTGGGAACCCAAACTCTGCCTCTCAGCGTATATATCCCTCGGTCATCCCTGACCAACGACTCTGTCTGCCCAACTAACCTTTCCCTCTTCACATTCTGCTCCCGCAGACCCTCTATCTGTGCCAATCTCAGACTGTCAATCAGGGTAGAGGTGATCTCGAGTCTCACAGCTCGGGAGGTAATCGTCTGAACGCACGCCTTACGACTCAAGGCGTCAGCAACTACGTTCGCCTTCCCAGGATGATACTGTATCTCACAGTCATAATCTTTCAGAAGCTCTAAACTGCGTCTCTGTCGCATGTTCAACTCCTTCTGACTAAAAAGATACTGAAGGCTCTTATGATCAGTATATACTACAAATTGGGACCCATATAAGTAATGCCGCCATATCTTTAACGCAAAGACTATGGCATCCAACTCAAGATCATGGACAGTATGATTCTCCTCATATGTCTTCAGCTGTCTCGAAGCGTAGGCAATCACCTTGCCCCGCTGCATCAACACACAACCCAGCCCTGTCCCTGATGCATCACAGTACACAGCGAAATCATCCGTACCCTCGGGCAAGGCTAACACCGGCGCCTGGCACAATCGAGCTCTCAACTCAGCAAAGGCAGTCTCCTGCTCGTCATTCCACTCGAATGGTACGCCCTGCCGTGTCAATCTCGTCAACGGCATGGCTATCCGCGAAAAATTCTGAATGAACCGTCTGTAGTAGCCTGCTAATCCCAGGAAACTACGAATCTCTGGCACGGTCTTAGGCTACTCCCAACTCATCACAGCCTCGATCTTCGCAGGATCCACTTTGATGCCCTCGCTGCTCACAATATGGCCCAAGAACTGCACTTCTCGGAGCCAAAACTCGCACTTCGAAAACTTCGCATAGAGTCTCTCTTTCTGCAGCACACTCAGGACTTCCCTCAAGTGCTGCTCATGCTCCTCAGCGCTCCTCGAATAGATCAATATGTCGTCTATGAACACGATCACAAATCGATCCAACATGGCTCTACACACCCTATTCATCAAATCCATGAAGGCTGCGGGTGCGTTAGTCAGTCCGAATGGCATGACTAGAAACTCATAGTGTCCATAGCGCGTCCTGAAGGCTGTCTTGGGCACATCCTCTTCCCTGACCTTCAGCTGATGATATCCAGATCGCAAATCAATCTTCGAGAAGAAGCTAGATCCCTGTAGCTGATCGAATAAATCGTCGATTCGCGGAAGTGGATATCTATTCTTCACTGTCACTTTATTTAACTCCCGATAATCGATACACATTCGCATGGTACCGTCTTTCTTCTTCACAAACAACACCGGTGCTCCCCACGGTGATGAGCTTGGACGGATAAATCCCCTATCCAGCAACTCCTGAAGCTGAGTCATCATCTCTCGCATCTCAGTGGGTGCCAGCCTGTAAGGCGTCTTCGCAATCGGCACCGCTCCAGGGATAAGGTCGATCCGGAACTCTACCTGGCGATCTGGCGGTAGCCCAGGTAGCTCATCTGGGAATACCTCAGGGTAGTCTCGCACTACAGGTACATCCCCTACCTTCGTCTTCTCCTTCTGGGCGTCAATCACATAAGCCAAGAAGGTTTCGCAACCCTTGGTCACATATCTCTGAGCTCTAATCATCGAGATAATCCCAATCTCGCCCTTTCGCCTCTCCCCGTAAACTGTCACGGCCTCGGTCTCAGAAATCGGTATCCTGATCATCTTCTTAGCACAAAGAATATCTGCCTGACGGGCTGTCATCCAGTCCATACCGACGATCACATCGAAACTGCTGATCTCGATAGGCAGTAAATCGATCAAGAATCGGTGAGTATCGATCTCGAGTACACACTCTCGATAAATACGGCTCACTAAAGCGGTACTGCCGTCTACCCTCTCGACAATCAATGGCACAGATAATACAGTAGGAACAACAGTAAAATAAGCACAGAAGGACACTGACACATAAGAGCGATCGGCTCCAGAATCAAATAAGACTCGCGCACGCAAGCCATTCAGAATATACGTACCCGTAACAACATCTGGAGCATCTCTGGCCTCCTCAGCTGTGGCCTGGAACACCCGGCCTCTGGCTCTCGGAGCTGCATCCCTGCGGGAGGTGGAAGAAGAAGGCTCGACTCTAGCACCGCTCGTGCTCGCTCCCGGTACTGCTGGTGCTGTCTCTGGGCAGTCTCTCATGCGATGGCCCGGCTTCCCACATCGGAAGCATAATGCCTCTGGGGCTGTGCAGGCTGTAGCTGTGTGGCCGAACTGGCCACATCTAAAACACCGAAACTGATCACTGGCACACGGTCCGGCATGCCTGCGATGGCATCTCGGACAATCTCGCTCTCCGGATGAACTGTCAGCTCTACTCCCCGACGCCCGGGATCCCTGCCCAACACTGCTCTGACTGGCCGCATGACTGCCTCTCTGACCCTGTCCCCGGGATCTCTCATCCCGACCTCTATCTCTGCCTCTGTCCCTGCCTCGGTCCCTACGCGGACCTGAACTCTGCTCCTGCTGACGGCCCTGCTCGGGCTGCTGATCCCTCGGCTCGCGCCAGTAACTAGACTGCTCAGTGGCTCCCGTACGCTGTCTCTGAGTAGGCGGCTGCTCTCGCTGCCTCTCGATCTCTCGCTCTCTCATGCGAGCTAATTCTAGCGCCCTAGCAAAAGATGACGTCTCCTGTAGTCCCACAAACTCCCTGATATCTGGTCTCAGGCCGTCAACAAAGGCATCGGCCTTGCGCCTCTCTGTACCCACATGCTGCGGCGCGAACTGGGAGTACTCATTGAAGCGATCCACATACTGCTGCACGGACAAATCCCTCTGCTGTAAGTGGAGGAAACGGCGCTCCATCTCTCGCTGCTCATCGCGGGGCGCATACTGAATCTCAAACATGTCCTTAAACTGAGCCCAGGACATCGCATATGCACGAGAATCAGACATGGAAGACTCGATAGATCTCCACCACTGCGAGGCTCCACCCCTCAACTGATACGTGGCATACCCTACCATGTCTTTCGGGTCCACATGAGCAACCCGAAATGCAGACTCAATCTCGCGCTCCCACGCAAGTGCCATCCCTGGCTCACCCCCGCCTCTGAACTCTGGAGGATTCCCAGTCATGAAATCCTTAAATGAACCCCCTCGCTGAGATGTAGAGGAAGATGCACCTGCACCCGTGCCCATATCCTGACCACCCCCAGAACGTGGCCCCGTATCATGCCTCTGCTCTCTCTCCAGCTCTCTCTGCTGTCTATAGAACTCTGTAAGAACCCCAAACAACTCTGACTTGCGGATATACTCATCATCACCCGGCGGCTTACCCGCGCCAGAACCCTCTCCCTAGTCTGCCATACTGATCTGCACAAAACAAGGCAATTAAGCACAAGAAATAGGTCTCCCAGCGTTATACACTAAGCCAGGATAATTAAATCCTCTAGTATCCGTCACCGGAATACTCCCCAAGAATCTGAACACGGTCTAAGCTCAAGCATCCACTGATACTCAATACTAAAACCACAAGCTCTGATACCATACATGTAACACCCTCTAATCCCAGCTAAAAGCCACGTCATTTACAATACACATGTGGCATAAACGCAATCACAATCCATATCCCAATGTCACGGTTTACACAAACACTGATTAATTAAAACATTTTACGCACATTAACCATAATATCCAAAAGTCAACCCGACATACAAGACCCGACCCGAACCCAAATATTCACATACAACCCAGTATCATTTGTCCCAAAGTTTCTAGCAAAGTAATCACATACAGACAACAAAAGCAGAATCTCCCGATCGCAGCAAGTCAAGCTCCTATCGTCGCTCAGGAGCCGGCGGTCCTATCTTCGGTTCCCCTGATACACACATCAGACTCGAATACGTAAGCTTCGCAGCTCGTGAGTACACAAGGGTTAGACACTGCACAATTCACATAATCACACATCGCATGTCACATGGCAGCCCTACACTACGTGGCATAACACATGCCAACGAGCCTCTAATCAGAGACCCTAGAGATCCAATACAGTAAGAGATACTCATCTCAATTGGGGATCCCTCCCCCCCCCTGGAGCCAAACCACGCCCGTGGAAGCTAATAGGAATAACGGCCGCATATATATATATATGGGAACCCTTCATAGGGTCAAACAGAGCTACACAGCTCCCACGATACTCATCGCAATATATAGTAATGGATCTCAAGCATATAGCACATATAAAGAAGGAAAGATCATACCTGAGGGGCAACTCGCAGTGCCCAAACAATTCATATAATCACATATGAAATATTAACACAAAAGACTCGAAAGACAACGACTAGTCTTTGGAAAAAGTCTCGCGTACTCACCTGGATCACCCTGCACAATTTCCCTAACTGTCTGATCCGAACCCGGCCCGTAACAATCTCTGGGAACCCCTGTACACAAATTAATTCTCCCAGATTAATCTCGATTATCCCATAACTGTTAATATACCCAAATGAACCCACAAAACAACCCAACGGACCCCCAAAGCCTAAACCGACCCAAGCCCGCAGAAGCCCGATCGCAGCCGCACTGGCCTGATCGCGGCCCGCGCTCCCCAAGAACATCGCGGCCGCGCTAAGCGCGTCGCGGTCGCGCTCGCGTCGAACAGCAGGCCCCTGCTTTCTGTTTCTGTTCTGTCCAGGGGTCTTTAACCCCACAACCTCGATTCCCAGCAGCTAATTTACACATAAATGATACTAGAACACTACTAACTCGATTCCACAACAATTCCCAACATATCTCAATGCTAAACACACAAAATCAAATTCAATTGGAAGATTTCTTACCTTGAAACTCCAAGAACACTTATGGAAGCTTTTAAATCCAATTTCCAGCAATTAACTCCACTCAATTGGCTTCAATCTCACTGAATCAGTAGCATAGGATCACACACACACTTATCTTAGGTTTTGCACAAAAAGGGAGATAAGGAAGCAACGTCACACATACATATATCACATAAACGGATCCCGTTATATCGCGGGTTCGACACCGATACCCGACCCCAATATCAAAAATCCACTATTTATATCATTAAATCCCATTTAATCTCGTGAATCCATAATTTTAATTTATCCACTAAAATTATATCCCGAATCCACGTAATCCCCCGTCCCGACACGTATAATCCACTATACGGGACGCAATTGGACCAACGCAATAATCACTATTATAATTAGTCAATAGGATAATTACACGTACCTGCTCGGGAGTCGGGGTGTTACAACTTCAAACGCAATTGGCTTACGTCTTCTATCGTGATACTTCTTTTGTTTATCCTGAGAGGTCTGAATCCGCTGTCAAATCAACTGTAGTTGGTCATGGGCTTCTTGCAAAATCGCTGGTCCAGAGATCGGGCGTTCACCTGTTTCCCTCCAACAGGTTGAAGTTCGGCATCGACGTCCGTACAAAAGCTGATAGGGAGGCATACCAATAGTCGAGTGATAACTATTGTTATAAGCAAACTCCACAAACGGCAGGTGAGTATCCCAACTTCCACCGAGATCAATCACACAGGCACGTTGCATATCTTCTAAGGTCAAAATCGTCCTCTCACTTTGCCCGTCAGTTTCAGGATGATAAGCGGTGCTCATCTTAAGTTCAGTACCTAGTCCATTCTGAAAAGCCTTCCAAAAACGAGAAGTAAATCTGCTGTCACGGTCCGATACTATAGACAATGGAACACCATGTCTAGTCACGATTTCTTTCATGTACAATTCAGCTAACTTTTCGAGGCGTTCATCTTCACGTATGGGTAGGAAATGGGCTGACTTAGTAAGTCGATCCACTATTACCCATATAGAGTCATGATTCTGCTTAGTCCTGGGCAGCTTCGTCACAAAGTCCATGGTTATGTGGTCCCGTACAGATAATGCCGCCAAATCTTCAATGCAAAGGTCACGGCTGCAAGTTCTAAATCATGTGTCGGATAATTCTTCTCATGCATCTTTAGCTGCCTTGATGCGTAGGCAATTACTTTATCCCTTTGCATCAACACACAGCCTAATCCCATCTTAGAAGCATCACTATAGACTACAAAATCATCATTACCCTCAGGTAAGGCCAAAATCGGTGCTTCAATTAGCTTACGCTTCAGAGTCTCAAAAGCTCGATCTTGGGATTCATTCCATTCAAGCTTAACCTCCTTCTTCGTCAGACTGGTTAAAGGCACCGCAATCTTGGAGAAATTACGGATAAATCTTCGGTAATAGCCCGCTAAACCCAAGAAACTTCGAATCTTCAAATACGTTTTTCGGTGCTTCCCACTTCTGAATCGCATCTACCTTCGATGGATCCACGACTATTCCCTCACCCGAGACAATATGTCCTAAAAATTGCACCTGGCGTAACCAGAATTCACATTTGGAGAATTTTGCATAGAGTCGCTCCTTTCGTAACAATTCTAGCAATTCTCGCAAATGCATCGCATGGTCAGATTCAGACTTAGAGTAAATCAAAATGTCATCAATAAAGACTATCACTGATTTGTCCAGCATTGGCCTACATACTCTATTCATAAGGTCCATAATTGCGGCCGGGGCATTGGTGAGACCGAACGGTATTGCTAGAAACTCAAAATGGCCGTAACGAGCACGAAATGCAGTCTTCGGTACGTCAGACTCAAATATCTTAAGTTGATGATATCCAGATCGAAGATCAATCTTTGATTAGGCACTTTCGGGCTTTCATTACAGAAATGAGACCTAAATCTCGAGTCTTTCTATCGTCATAAACATAACGTTCACTTCCTTCGGGGGTTCTAATTCTAATTATCCTTTTGGCACAAAGGATTTCAGCATTGTTCGTCATGAGCCTGTCCATTCCTATAATAATATCGAATTCTCTAATCCACATGGGTATCAGGTCAAAGTCTGAGGAGAGGTCATCAATCACTAGCTTACAGGAACGAAAGATTCTACTTATAGTCACAAAACTCGAGCTCGCAGTTTCTATATCTAACGGTACAGGTAGCATTATTGGGGCAAAATCAAACAGTTTAGCAAACTTTTCAGACACATATGACAGATTAGAGCATGCATAGAGTTAACAAGAAATGTACCCATGACGACATCAGCGGTGTAGCACCTCACGAACTCAGGATCACATTTTCCTTCATGAATCTGCTTGCAGCGAGGACAAGCAGACCTTGGCGTAGCGGTCACAGCATAAGATTTAGCCTTTTTAAAAGACTGCTTATCTCCCTGCCTTAAACTTTCACTCTTCTTTTCCGATTTCTCAGTTTTTTCTTTCTTGCTAGACTTGGCAATAAAAAGACTCGCTCGCTCCGGATAGATTTCAAGTTCCCCTACCTTAGCAACTTCAACTACTTCCATATCACTTCTCGGTCTGCCAGAATTCACAAAAAGATCCCTTCGTCGTCCCTCAGAGGGCTCATGCCTAAGTTTCCTTTTTCGATCCTTCTTGGGCTTTGCTAACATCTCTTCCCTATACTTCAATTCTAACTCCCGTAACTTAAGTTCTGGCAACCTAAGTTCTTCTTCACGGCGCTTAAAGTCAATTTCACGCTGGATTTCTTCGTCAGTTTGCACAACCGCTTTACCCTTAGTCAGCAAATCCTTAATTTCCTTAAATTGGTCCTCAACCGACATATCAGTCTGCAGTCGATTCCTATCCATCATAAGCTGTATTTGCCTACGATTATCCTCATTCAGCTTGTGAATGAGATCAAATAATTGAGCCTGCTGGGGAGGCACAAGCGTGGCGATACTGCTTGAGTCATTAGCAGTATTTTCAGGGTCAGTGCCTAAATCCTCTACATGAACAGATTCTTTGTGTTGATCAGCTGCAGCATCAGCAGCTTTACCAACAGTCGAGGTACCAGCAACATTTGGATTCTTATTAGCCATTGGCTGAAAATATAAAGGAAATAACTATTATTTCCTAATTCAAATAAGCACGATTCGAGTCATAATACCTACGTCAGATAATCACATCTAATTTCATAGATATGAAGGCAGTCAGTCAGGCTGGCACAAAGTCAAGTCAGTATCAAGCAGTCAATCCCTCCCCCATCCTATCAGTCATCATTTGCCTATCTTAGGTCAAGTTGTGTGGGTAGTCCTTTACTAATTAAGTTACCCTAGGCCTCGGTGACTTGTTCGGGAATTCAGAGTCACATAGTCCATACCATACCAGTAGTTTAAGTATCGGGTGGCCAATCCGATGATTAAACTGCTGCTCTGATACCAACTTTGTAACATCCAAGTTACCACAAACAGTACACGTCATAAAATTTCATTTCATTAAGTAATAAATATTACTAATTGTTTGATACCACAGGTCCATCTGCCTGAATACTTAATTACAAAAATATATTAAGATCAAATGGTGGTCTAAACTAGCTTCTAAATCTTCAATCAGAGTGCGGAAGACTGAACAAGCTACCCGAGACCACATCATCTTTTCAAAATAGGCGTCAGCAAAAGTCCAAAAGTCTGCTATTCATCAAATGTCCAGATTCACTTAGCCTGGGACGAACTACCTGCTATGGTCTTGCCTTTATCAGCTTTTCCTGAAAAAGAGTTGTCATGACAGAGTAAGCTAACATTGCTTAGTGAGTTAACAGAGTTCCATTAGTTACCACACATATATAACATACTATCAGCTCCTGCCGGCAAGTCACTACGTCCTGAGACAGCAAAAAGGTTGGGAGACAACCCAGTTTGTATTCCCCTATGTAAGGCCGAAGCCCTACGGGAAGTGTATGGAAACAAGTCATATAGGAAAGGAATCTGCAGAATTCCCTCCTGTGAATGGAGATCTCACATTCGATCCTATCGGATAATGCAGTATGCACCGGCAAATATATAAACAGTCAAGTAAGCAGTAAGCATGATAAGTATTTACATAAAATGTAAAAGTGAACATGCAATCAAGGTAATTCAAGTGTCTAGCTTCAGTAATGTCAAAAGTACGTTTCTATGATACAATAAAGTATTAAAGAAACATGCAGCAACAAACGGAAGTTTCCATACAGTCGATGACATTCACCAATAAGTATCGAAACATATGCAAGTAATTAATGAAATCTGTCACTCACAGTAGTCCGTAGTCAGATAATGCTTAACGAATTAAGCTGTTCAGTTTACTCTGTCAAATCGGCGGTTTCCTGCAGTTCAGTTTCAAGTCTGGCATATTAATGTCAAGTCTGTGACATAATCTATATAACCCTAGTTATATATTCAGGTTATTGTCAATTCTGGCTGTCGAGTCTGAGGTAGTTCCTATCGTCCCATGGTGAGTCTTTTCTTATCAGATTAATACGATCTCTCTAATTACAGATCAGCCTTGAAACGAGGCCAATCATATTACTAGCTAGGTGATACATAACATACAATTTTTAAGGGTTCATACAGAGTCTGTTAATTATTTGTGCATAAAATAGTTATGTATCTTGAAGTTATGAGTTTTATCATAAACAAAGGATACTTTCAATTACAATAGGTTGCTTAAATAACTTAATCTGATTTAGGAATTAATCTTTGGCTAGGAACTTAAACCAGATTCAAATTTAAGGAGACAGATTCGAACAGCCTACATTCGAGTCTATCTAATTAGATTCGAAATAGCTTAATTCGAGTCTAGATAATCAGATTCGAATACAACTAGTTCTAGTCTAGGGAAGATAGATTCGAAGGCAATCACCTAGAGTCGAAGACAACCCATAGATTCGAAAACAATGCATAGATTCGAAATTAATGCATAGATTCGAAGACAATAGATTCTAAGACAGATTTGAAGCTCATAGACTCGAAGACATATATAGATTCGAAGCATATAGACTCGAACCCATACACAGATTCGAGACACCCACACACACATTCGAGTTTAGGCATGAATGTCTCGAGTTTGTTCTACTTGTTCAATGATTTTCCAGGTTTTATCAACTAAATATGAACATAAATGATGGAGAAATGGCCACTAACCTTCGTCCAAGTTATAGTCTTCGATTATAGACGGTTTCCAAGCCAAAACAGGTCCTAAACGGGAGCAAATCAGCTTCAAATGAAGGGGATATGAGCAAACTCGAATTTGCTCAACAAAACCGAACTAAAAGTCAGAAAAAGGGGTCGATTTTACCTTAAATCCGGACGAAATCTAACATGCAATGGTAGATTCGTGTAGAGCTCGACGATCTCTAACCGATGGCGTATAAATCACGAGAATCCGACGGTTCGTTTAGGAGAAAATCTAGAGAGAAGATGAGGTCTTAGAGAGAGAAGGAGAGTGTTCTAGTCTTCCAAACCAAGGAAAAGAGGAGGAGAGTTCTTATTAATAGGAAAATAGGGAAAATCAGATTTTCTACTGAATTTCCGGAATTGACCAACTTTTATTCCTAACAATCTGGTTTGCTTTTCAGATGCAATTAATAGCAAAGGAGTTCTAGATTTGCTATAATTGTCTTTTAGCCACATGTTTATTCATTTTAGTCCGTTTCGTCATTTTCAGTCTTTAATTTGTCATTTAGCTGAATTTTAATTGTCAACTTTATTTCAGTTAATTTTGGGGCAACTTTTCATAATTAATTATAACTTAATATAATTAACTATTTAAGATTCATGTTTTCGGTTAATTACTAATATTTGGATAAAATTGCTTTATTATCCAAAGTCTGATGCTGTAATTTATATTTAATAAATTACGGGCTGTTACACCTTACTTCCAGCAGGAAGTCAATAGGCCCAGCTTCCTGATCGGCTGATCCTAGATGCAAAACCCGGTGCAACATATCGGCGGAGAACACGAGAGGCTGTCCGGCGATCCTTGTCCATAATACTGTCGGAGTTACTGTATAGTCGACCTACAGATGATACCAAAGTTGCCTAACGTAAGGCAGCACGATCTGCACATTATGCGAAAGGGCATACGACACCCTAGAAGTAGCCAAAAAGTCCACCATCTGGCGAAATGCCTAAGCTTCAGGCAACTCACGGTCCGATGACACAACCATATTATGCTTTTGAATAAATGCTCTATCCCCCATATCTGCACAAGAAAGTATAAAATATATCAGAAGGGACAAAATAAAAAATAAACTTGTTTAAATTCAAATTTGTTTCAATTTGAACTTATGTAAGTTCAAAATCCAAGACATATGAATTTCTACATGTTTGACTAAAAAATTAGTCAAACATTTCGATTTTAATAGGAAATTCGAATAACATGTTCGAAATTGACCTTAATTCGAGTTTAATGACGTGTTCGAATTTAGGGACAAATTCGAACCTATGAACAAACTCGAATGTCGGCATTTTCAAAAAAAAAAATCCAAGATTTAAACCATTTCAGACTTAGAAAATCACATCCATTGGTCCTAATAGGTTCTAATTGAAGATATTTGCCACTTATTTGAAGTTTCAACGGTTCAAACTTTGTGATTTTGAATCACAAAGTTCAAAACCCTTAATTCCTCAAATCTAGTCGATTTTGGATCAAATTGAGTCTAAAACTGTAAGGTCTACGACTGCAAGATCTATCTAGACGCGGATCCGTGAACGAGTGCGGAATCCTCGTTGACGGTTAGACGGACAACTCTCAACCAACGGAACACGGAGACTATTAGACGCTGAACGAACGACACACGAACGATCCTACGTACTAATTCTCTCCGAAACGGCACTCACCTAGCTGATAAACTCGAGATCGCCTCTTGCTTAATTCCTCACGAATTCTGCAAAAAGTCCTCTAATCATTCGAGTCTATCCCTAATTATAGACCCAAATTCGAATCTGATGTGGGTCAGACTCGAATCTGGCCCAAGGCCCATTCGAGTCTGTCCAACATGACAGTCTCGAATCTATCCTATATTCGAATCTAAGGTCTCATTCGAATCTATCACAGATTCGAATGTATCCTCTTATGCAATTCGAATCTAGCCTTTGACATATACAACTAAGTGTTTGAAACTTATGATATTACCTTATGACTGATTTTATCTTTGAACTTTATGTTTGAACTTCTTGTAATACGTTACATCAAGTTCAAACATACAAACACTGATAATCATCAATCATACATAATATATATATAACAAACATATGCTAAATCACAATGTAAGACAACTTAGACTGCTATCGTCACACGGGATGTACCAACAGACTCCCCCTTGACGATAGCTTCTAATAATTCACACATTTGATTTAAGAACATGGTTTATTATTGATTCAAAACACTACCAGCATACAGACCTTTCTCGACGCAAACCTTGACCACATTTTCATACTTACTAGCCTCAGTATCCATATGTGCGTCACTGGAAATCTTACAGTTATACAAAATCTGCAGGTCTTCTTTAGATAGGTTCACCAGGTGAAGCGGGTCATAGACTCTAAGGATGACCTTTTCTTCAAAATCTTCCATGACTGCTTCCCCGGTCTCTGTATCAGCATACCACCAATGTAGATTTCGCAAAACATTCTGTGGCATTTTCTTCAGAGGTACCTTCCTCAGGCATTTCACTGGTTTGTACTGAATCCTCATCCAAGGTCGGCCTGTAAGAGGATCTATACGTGACTTATCCTCGACTCTTCTTCCGACCCTTGGACTCAACCGTTCAAACTTCCTAGATCTCCCCTCCTTTCTTATTATTCTTTCAATTACATTCGCATAAGGATCATCACCAATATTTATCAGATCTTTCCATGCAAGCGCTGTGATTTCAATCTTTGGAAGGGTGTTGAATGCTTTCAATGTTCGCCTTATGTACTGAAGCTCGTCTTTTCTTTTAATTATAAAAAGTTGAAGATCTCTGTCAAAGAACCAACTTAAGATTCGCTCAGATAGCTTCCCTGTACCAGGCACTTTCATTGATCTCCTAATTGCTAACTCTTTCTCTTCGGCTCTTAACCATAGCTTCCTTTTTTCTTCGTTACTTAGCTCTCTTGCTGGTTCTTCAGTCGATGACTTAGGATTCAAGGCAGCATTCACTATGTCAACATCGACAATTCTATTTCCATCTATCATATAAGTGTCAGTGATAGGATTCTGCTGTACAACTATTTCGTCAGCTTCATCATCCTCATCAGCTACTACTTCATCTTCAGGTTGCCAATCTACTATCTCTTCCGGAATAAACTCTCCTTCTTCAAGCTCTTCATCTTCATAATCAAAACCTCCATCCAGTGGATCATCATCGAGATCCATGAGTGCTTCAATCATCTCACTGATCTCAAAGTCTGAAGGCTGTTTAGATGAACTAGCTTCACCCCTTTCTCCTTCGCCTTGACTAGGCTCCCCCTGAACTTGTATAACTTGAGCTACAGGAAAATCTACAGACTCAATCTCTTTATTCACACCGGGATCATTGCCTTCATTATCATCATCTTTTCGCTGTACTTCCTGATCTTTACAACTCGTCTCCCCCTGAGTTTGTATATTTTTCATAAGTTGCTCTAGGAGGGACCGCATTGCTCGGATTTCAGACGATTGATCAGCAACAAACGATTTAATCTCCGTGTTTTCGTCTCTAACACTTTCAACAAGCTTTCTCAGTTCTGCATTCTCCTTATCAAGATGAGAGTTATGTTCTTGGAGTTCACCGACTGCTTTTGTGAGAGTTATGATTTGAACGTTCTGAAAGTCGACACGACTCTTGAGTTGCATGATTCGTTGATTGTCGGTATAGGCTGCTGATGTAGAAGGGATGGACTGAATGGGAGCAGGATTGAATGGTTGGGGAATGTAGGGTTCATGTTGCTGAGGTGGCGGTGATGGTGGAGCTGTAACTTGGGGTTGGGTTTGGGTTTGGGTTTGAGGCTGAGGTTGTGCATCGGACTCTGATGAAGTCCCCTGCATAAACCTGTGACGTTTGGCCCGTTGCCTTGTCACCAACTGAGCAGTCTCATCTTCTTCAAAATCTGACTCCTCCGATTCCCTGGCCTCTCGCCTCCTCGAACCACCTTCATTGACAATCAATCGCGAACCATAAGTTCCAATTTGAACTTCAGGAACTGCAGCTGCAGGAACTTCCTCTGAATCTGATTTGGATTCTGAAGATATTAATGCATCATCTGCCCTTTCTGGTTCGTATTCGTCAACATCACGAAATATATCATCTTCATCTCCAGGCGGACTAAGCAGCTCACCCACTAATGCTGCTGCCACATCTTCATTTGCATTAGGACCAGAAGACCATATTTCCTCCAAGGTCTGAGCAATCTGCTCAGATTCGGGGACTGCACCTGAAGTCCCTGCTTCTTGTGCCTGTGGTTGTTCACTTGTAGAAGGCCTGGAAACCTGGATTTGACTAGCAGGTTGTTGTTGTTGGCGTCGTGGATCACGCGGCCTAGCACGCGGCTGTTGTTGGCGTTGCGGTTGCTGTTGCTGCGGTTGAATATCAACTACCCCTGCCCAGTTGGCATCACCTGGGGCTTGAAATTCCCTGTCTACGATTGCTCCAAATAATGGACGCGCCACCGGAACCGCTAACCTTCCTCGATGTGAGGAACAATCAGAAAAGATGCGCTTATCCATAATATTCACGCTCAGGGAATCATCTGATTGTGGCAAATTCGGCAAGAAGTGCCTTATCAACATCATCACAAATTTTGGATACAGAAGGAATCTTTCTCTGTCAGGAGCTGTAATCTGATGGATGAATTCCGAGAAAAACAACTGCGAGAAGCTGAACTTCCTATTATACACCATCGTAATCACCCCTGATTGGATCTTTGAGATGATGTAATCAAAACCAGCCTTCTTTGGCGCAAAACAAACCATGAACACGTGGACCAGAAATCGCCACTGCCCTATCAATCCACTTTTCATATAAGATGATTTCGTAACGTCCAGACTATAGCCCATTCTCAGAAACGCGGCTTGCCTAATACTCAATGGAAAGTCTATAGGCCCGTCTTCTTGTTCCTGTGAACCCAACTGTAGCACTTGGCGCAACATATCTGCTGAGAAGACTAGAGGTTGGCCAGCGATTCTGGTTCTGATAACTGTCGGGGTGACAGTACAGTCCACCTGTAAATGATCATAAAACTGGCGTACATATGAAATTACAATTGGAATGTTATGATACAAAGCATAGCTAATCCTAGACTCAGCTAGGAAATCTAAAACTTCGCGAAAACCCTGCGCCTCAGGGATATTATTATCTGGATTAAGGACCATATTATGCTTTGGGACAAAAGCGCGAACTGCCATATCTGCACAATAAATAAAACAGTTAGACTCATTAAAAATCAATAAACTTGTTTAAATTCAAAATTTGTTTTATTTTGTACTTGATTAAATACAAAATCTAACACAATTAAATTTCCACAAGTTTAATTAAACAAAGTAAATAAAGTACAGATTCGAAAGTAACAGATTCGAAGTGTCCATATTCGAGTGTAATGGACAGATTCGAAGAGTCCCTTTTCGAGTCTAATGGACAGATTCGAGGATCATGGTCATCTCGAATCTAATGACAGATTCGAGAAACCCATGAACAGATTCGAGAGTCCTAGAACAGATTCGAAGCCCCGACGTCTGAATTTTCAACAAAAAACCCAAGATTTTAACCAATTTGAACTTGGTAAATCACATACATTAGTTCAACTAGGTTCTAATCATTGATTTATGTCTTTAATTTGATCTTTTATAGGTCCAATCTTGGTAATTTAGCAAAAACCCTATTTCAACCTATAAAACTTCAAAATTTGATGTTTTAGCCTAAAATTGTGTATAAAACTACCCAAATCTTGTACAATCTAGTTGATTATACCTAGAAGTGTCTGTAGAATCGAACACAACGTCTTCAAAGTCGACAAAATGTCGTTTAGTAGAGAAACGGTAGACTCGAGAACAGATTCGAAATCGCCAATATAGATTCGAGAGTATAGATTCGACAACAGTAGGTATTAAATGACTTCACTGTTGACCTATATATACTACCAACCTTCGAGTCTAAGAGTAGATTCGAATCTACTGACAGATTCGAAGACTTACTGCTTCGAGTCTGTCTTAGATTCGAAACCCCCAACACTTAGAAAAATTTTCGAAAATTTTGAAATAAATTCAACTTTTCCAACTTTTTCTACGGTATCGTGTAACCAGATAAACTATGCCAACTCTTTTACCCTAAGCTCAAGATAATTCACGCATTGTTTATTTTATCCAACTTTGAATGCACCCTTAGTAATTTTTGACCTTTTACCTAAGTAAAAATAAAACTAAACTAAAATAAAATAAACTATGGAAAAAATAAAAATAAAAATAAAATTTTAACCAAAAAATTTATTCTAGACTTAAGCTAAACTTAAAGAATTTACAAGCTAAGCTGAATACTAAGCAACATATTTTTGATGAGTATAGTTTAAGAAAGGTTCAATCAGATAGCGATGTCTGATACTAACTTTCAGTACTTAAACTTTCACACTTAGGAATTTTTTATTCCTTTGTTTGTTTGTCGTGACATACCTATTTAGCTGATTGTTGGTATTTTGCCCCTTTTAAACATTCTACATTTTGGAATATCCCTTGGCCTTTTTATTTATCAGGAAATTATCTTACGTGACTCAGACATAGACATACTTTTATGATCAAGGCACACAGATAAAGATTCTAACTTGTTGGTATTTGCAAACTTTCTTTAAAAGACAAACATCGGACACAGGTCTGTATTCTCATACAACAAAGTGTCTTAGTTCGACTTAAGGTTTATTTTTTTTAAAGTTAGCAGATAGCGGTGACAGGTCTGTACTGACGTACAACAAAGCGACATGTCTGCTAACCCGAATCTAAACAGAGACAACAGGTCTGTACTTACGTAAAACAGAGTTGCATGTTTTCGACTCTCAGTTTTACATGATATTTCTATTCTTTCCATTTTCAGATGTATTTGATGTTGCCATACATCCCCAGAAAGTTTGCATACCTCATTTAGACTCAATGTTTGTATGTCTTGTACATAAAAATTAAGACCGATTGGTCGTACATCTAAGTTAGTGACACGCTTGACTTTTTCTAGAATATTTTATTAGCCTTGAGATTCCCTATATGCATTATGCCTACCAAGACATCAAACTAAATAAAGTATAACACTTAGGATTTAGTTGCATTATGTGTGAAAGCCTAAATACTTAGAGTCTGTAACGACGGTGCTAATTTTCGTCACTTTGAACCTATGAATCTAAGACTTAACTCCTTTTCTGATATTCTCTTTTTTTTTTTTTATTTTTTTTTTTTTGTAATTTTCTCTCTTTTTTCTTTTGTTTTTCATAAGAAAAAGCAGCAAAATAAGCTAACCTACTAACTTACTAAAAATAGAAACTTACTAAAATTAGAAACTTACTAAAAATAGAAACTTTCCTAAATTAGCAGACTACTGTAAAAAGAAAGAAATACGACTACTATAAAAGGAAATAAAATACTACTAAGGTCAAATTACTCTGGGTTGCGCATTCCATTAAGTTGAATTAAATACTCAAACCGTGACTTATCAAACGCTTTGGTAAATAAATCTGCATTATTATCTTCTGTTGCCACCTTTCCCAGTTTGATTAAGTTCTTTTCAGCACAATCACGAATAAAATGATGCCTTATGTCTATGTGCTTTGTTTTACTGTGTTTAACTGGATTATT
>JAANYP010006225.1:0-13450 GCA_020465985.1 Centrapalus pauciflorus | reverse complement strand
TTGGACACCAACACTATTATCCGAACCCGCTTGGACTTTTAAACCTTTGCTTAATTGGGTTAATAATTCCCAAGCTTCGTCATCTTCCTTAGCTAAAAAGGTCCCGCCTGAAGCAGCGGTGATCATATTCCTACTTTCTTGACTAACCCCATCGAAAAAGGTTTTAATTAGCATCCATTTAGGAATTTCATGGTGAGGGCATGTTCGTAGTAATTCATTCAACCTATTAAAAGCATCGTGAAATTGTTCTCCAATTTTCTGTTTAAATACAGTGATTTCTTTACGTTTTTCTGTAGTTTTACTAATTGGGTAATATTCAGTTAGAAATTCTTTTTTCATTTCATCCCAGTTAGTTATACTATCAGTGGGAAGTGACACGAACCAATTTTTCGCTCGTTCCTTCAAAGAGAAAGGAAAGAGTCTGAGTTTTAAAGCGTCTACGGTCATCCCCCTAACGTGATTGGCCTTACATATGGCAGTGAATTCAGCTAAGTGCTCATACGGTTCTTCGCTTGGTGCTCCGCGAAAAACAGGTAATATGCTAAATAGCTGTGGCCTAATTTCGGGTTCATTCTCATTAATTGGGTAGAGGATGGGTGATGGATCAGGGATATCACCCGGCCTATAATGGGATTCTACGGTTCTACGGTCTCCCATCGGTCTTTGATTTTGTTGGACGTCAACTAGAATGTTATCGATGTTCTCGTCTTCCAAATTAATTATTTCTTCTTCCACGTTTACTGTAGGAACAGTATTTCTAATTTCGTTTGTTTGAGTTGTGACTCGCCTATTAGATCTAGCAGTTTTTTCGATTTCTGGATCAAACTTCAAGGGTGAAATTCTACCAGAATATCGTGTGTGCATAAACTTAGAAGGGCTAGATGAAGAATTCGAATTAGTTACTTTCTTTTTGGTGAGAATCGATGCTTGCGCCACGATTCCCTTTTTATTATTATTATTATTATTTTTTTTTTTAATAAACTAAAACAATAATTAAAATTAAAACTAATTAAAAACTAATTAAATGGAATAATAGCAAAATATGGAAACTTAAACTAATTTAAGTAAGCAAATAAAAGCAAATAAGCAAATAATTGAAATTGACTAAATTAACTAAATTACCTAAATTACTCTAAAGAAAATAAGGCAACTAAATATATGAAAATGTAATTTATATTTAAATAAAATTTAAAATTAAATTAACTAATTACTAAAATACGTGATTTAAGCGCAACCGCTCCCCGGCAACGGCGCCAAAATTTGATGCGAGTGTCGTTAACCCGTCAAAAATAACCACTAAATACCTTAGAAGCTAGGGTAAGTAGGGATCGTATCCACAGAGAGCGAGAGGTTAAATGCACGTATTCGAGCGCCTAGCGTTGTAAAATAATTAATTTCGAAAGATTGATTTGGTTGTAAAAAGGTGATTGCTTTGATTTATAAAACTAATTACTTGCGAATTTTGTGAAAAGAAAACTTAAGAAGATTGTTTGATTGAATAAAATACGAAGACAACCATTCCCGGATTCCACACCGCGCTTTGTGTTTAATTTATGAAAACGATTTGAAGATTACATAGACATAATCTTTGTTGGAATTATTATTAAAGCAATTACGTGATCTTGGGCATAGCGCGTGACACGTTTGATTACTCGTCTTAATTAAATAATTAACTCGGCACGAATAATAAAATGTCTACGAACTATCTTGCGAAACGCAACAACAAAATAATAATCATTCGTTTACAATCAAAATATAAATAATAAAAACCATGTAAACTTAAAGTAATCGTTCATAAAGTAAAACTTAGCGATGTGCTTCCTCCGAGAATGATTATGACGAGCTTAGCCGGACATGGTTGATGCAACGTTCAAGAGTTGTGGATTCATCGCCATAGATTGACTCGTGTGTTCTTCGTACGTATTTTCGCTCAAACAGGGTTCTTTTCCTTAGCCTTCTCCTCCAAAAAAACGATCTTGAACTCTGACATATAACTTGGTATTTATAGGAAAAGATGGGAAAACCCTAAAAACGGCCGTCTAATAATTTCATGGGTTGGGCGCAGCCGTAGGCGCAGGCCTGCGCCCCCCTCTGCGCCCCTCTGTAAAATCCGTGTTTTTGTGAATTAATTTCTTCTGTTGAACCCTTGGTCTGGGCGCAGGGCTGCGCCCCTCTCTGCGCCTGGCTCTGAAATTTCGTCCTTTTTTCGCAATTTTAAACCGGATTTTGTTTACCTGCACAGGCACAGAATTTATTCAATAGCGGCACATTCTATCACACTTTTGCATTAAAAATAACTCTTTTACACTTAATAAACATGGTAAATTATAACCCGATCAGTACTCCAGAGGTAAAGTGGATACCACACTGTTCATAAAGAAAGTGAAGTCTGATATTATGCTTGTTCAAATTTATGTGGATGACATAATATTTGGTTCTACTAATGAGCAGTTATGCAAGAATTTTTCATTACTCATGAAATCTAAGTATGAAATGAGTATGATGGGAGAACTAACTTTCTTTTTAGGATTACAGGTTAAACAAACCTCAACTGGAATTTTTATAAATCAAAGAAAGTACACTTTAGATCTTTTGAAAAAGTTCAAATTTGATCAAAGTTCTCCTATTAAAACCCCAATGGCAACCAATGTAAAATTGGATGCTGATGCCAGTGGCAAAGCTGTTTCAGTAACAGCTTACAGAGGCATGATTGGGAGCTTGCTATACTTGACTGCTAGTAGACCTGATATTATGTTTGCCACCTGTTTATGTGCTAGGTTCCAAGCTGATCCAAAGGAATCACATCTAGCTGCTGTTTAAAGAATCTTCAGATACCTGAAGGGTACACCAGGTTTGGGTCTTTGGTACCCCAAAGACTCAAGCCTTGAACTAACAGGTTATTCAGATTCTGATTTTGCAGGCTGCAGGTTAGATAGGAAAAGCACAACAGGTGGATGTCAACTCCTTGGTGGAAAGTTGATCAGTTGGAGTAGCAAGAAGCAGAACTCAGTGTCCACTTCTACTGCTGAAGCTGAATACATTGCTGCTGGAAGCTGCTGTGGGCAGATTCTGTGGATGCAGCATCAGCTTGAAGACTATGGGCTTGTGTATAGGAAAACTCCTATTCTGTGTGATAACACAAGTGCCATAGCCATCTCCAACAATCCAGTATTTCACTCAAGAACAAAGCATATTGAAGTCAGACATCACTTCATCAGGGATCACATTCAAAAAGGTAATGTGGAGGTAAGTTTTATTTCCACAAATGAACAGCTTGCAGACATTTTCACCAAACCTCTGGATGAAACAAGGTTTAATTACCTTGTCAGCAAGCTGGGCATGTTAAACAAGAGTGACTAAGTGTCTCTCAAAGGTCTAATAATTTGTATGTTTCACACTGCTCAAGTTTTTCTGAACAGCTTAGACAGAACAGGTTATACATGTTCTGTACTTAGTCATTTGTCTGAAAAACTTGAACAGCTTGAGCATACAACAGGCTGAACAAAAACAGTTTAACCTGTTTATTCGTCCAGCCTGCTCTGATGGTCCAATCTTCAACCTGTTCTCTTCTTCACACTGTCTTACAAGCCATTGTCTTGTAACCTGTTCAACTATTGAACACAACCTGTTCTCACAAAGGAGAGCAGGCTGAAGGCACAGTTTGAAGGGAGAACAGCTTGAAGACTGAGAACCTTGTGTTGACCCTGATCATCACAGGTTTGACCAACAGCGTAGACCAAAAGTTTAATTATCTTTCTTCATAATTAAGTTACTTAAATTATGTTTTAATTTAACTTAATTACTGCGGATAATGTGTGTTACGTGTGTTAGTGATTAAAAAGGTCAAGTGGTCTGACAAATGTTTCTGACATGGATAACCGTTCCGTTTTTCCGTCAACTAACATTTCAAATCAAACCGCCCAAACCTTTTCTCTCTCATACACACGACCATTCAAATCCTATAAATACCTACATACTGTTTCATCTTCGTCTTCCTCATCATTTCCAGAAATCCTCAAGAACCCTAAAATCGACTAAGTATCTTTTGCTTCTTCAAACCTCAACAATTCCCAAATGGATCACAGACCTAATCCCTTTCTCCCGGTATTTGTTGGTGAGGATGTCGTCAAACACTCATCCATCACCACAATGCTGACCATCAAACCCACCAACTACATTGCAAACCTCACTATCCCCAAAAACTATGTGGGAAAAGGTTACGAACAAATGGTGGAGTTTCTGAAAGTTCATCCGTTGAACTACGCAATGACTGCATCTCCTGGTGTCCTGTACCAGGAGATGGTGTATGAGTTCTGGTATACCTGTGCCTACCTTCCAGAATCCAAAGTCATTAAGGGCACAATACTCAATGGGACTCAGACCATTGAGATCAACACTGATCTGCTCAGGGAGGTGCTTCATCTACCAACTGCTGCTTCTTACGATGAGCCCCAAGCTGAAAATGATCAAATGGGCAATCTGCTACGCTTCTGTGGTGTGGCAGAACCCAAAGTTGGAGCAACACTGTTCAGGAAGGACCTCTCTCCTACCTACAGCTTCTTATTCGCCTCTGTGGTGATGTGCTTCAGTAGTAAAGTTGGTTCCTTTGACCAACTGAGCCGTGATGAAATCCCTGTAGTTCTGCAGCTTGTGGATGGAACTACCATGGATATGGCCAAATGGATTTTTCTGAATCTGAGGAACCTGGTGCAGCAAGAGTCAAGACCAGCTGCTGTTCGATATCCCAGGTTTCTGAGCCTCATTTTCAAGCATGTATGTGGTGAGCATCTCTATAACTCTCAGCCTCTTCTTAAGACTGCTGCATTCCCAGTTATAGGGAATCGAGTTTTCTATACTCCAGTCCTGCAGAATGAGCCTCCTCTATCAACACCAATGAGGAGGCTGCTAGGTTTGGTGGAAGGACCCTCTACTGTAAGGGTGGATCCAGAGACTGCTCCCACCAGAAAATCCAAAGCCAGGTCCAAGCTTGTCAAAAGGACCCTGGCAACTGAAGCTGGGCCTGTGAAAAAGAAGGCCAAAACAGCTCAGTCTGAGTCTGTTCCTTTAGCCTCTGTGGCTGAGGGAGAGCAGATTCCTCACCTTGGCTCATCTGTTGAGCCTGAAGCCTTTGTGGCTGGTGCCTCTGTGGCACAAGAGACGATGGAACAGGCCAGCCCCACTGTTCCTAGCCCAGTCTCACATCCTGTCCAAACAGATACTCTCCCTACTCCACAATCACCCACATCATCCGTCCATTACCAAAGAAAATCACTAGCCAAAAAGAAAACAGCCCACAAAACCACCTCCTCTGTTCCCTCTCAACAGGGTTCAGTTGTAAAAGAAGCAACCCCAGCTGCCTCTCCTATTTTGGGAGAAGATTCAGCTCATTTGGAGCCTGCTTCACTCCAATCTGAGTCACCCTTGAGTCAGCCTAGACCCTCTGGTTCCTCCCAACAGGAACCAGTTGTACAAATGGATATACCCACATCAACTATCCCAGCCTCCCAACAGGCTGAGGATATTGACAGACAGGAGTCCTCTCCGCTCCATACTGTGTCCACACTGTCCCCCACTCTTATCTCCTCACACCCTGAGTCTGCACGAGGTGTCCACGCTGCTGATATAGACCAATCAGTAGCTCAGCCTCAAACTTCTGTTCCCCATGATTCAGCTGTTCAACACCAAACAGCTGCTGAGGGACCACTATCCCAAGCTGATGAACCTCAGGGATCATACCATCCCTCTGGTGAGGCTGCTCCCTCAATGCAAATTCCATCAGCAGGTTTCACCACTGCTGATGTTGAAATGCATATTCCATCTCCCAATGATGAGGTGCCTTTAGACCAAGGCACTGCAGAGGGAACCACCACTGGTCTTCATGAGGATGTTGCAACACAAGCAGCATCAGAAAGGCCCCAAACATCATCCCCTTCTCCTGGTGATGCAGCTACAGCCGCTGCTGAAGGAGCTCTTGATCCCTCTAACCTGGGCCATCTTACTTTTGCCCAGGCTATGGAGCTTCTATCCCAAGTCCCTCTTCCCTCTCCATCACATCCTCATACACCAGCCTCATCATCATCGTCTCCCTCTACCCACTCCAAACAATCCAACCATACACCACCATCTCCCAAAGACCTGCCTTTGAAGGATCAGCTCTCTTTGCTGACCAACAAAGTTGGTTCTTTGGAAAACACAATGCACTCCCTACCATCCATCATCTCAGACTCTGTGTCTGAGCAGCTCAAAGGATTCTTTGATATGTTTAAAGAATCCTTCCCAGTCACTCCCCAAACTGACAACTCTCCACAGCTGATTGCACTCACTGCACAGCTGCAAACTGTATCCACATCTCTCTCCTCTATCCTCTCCTTACAACAGGACTCTGTGTCCTCCATGGCAGCCATTTCCCAACAGCTGTCATCTATCCTCACTTCTTGCAACTCTACTCTTCCTAACACTTTGGCCAGCTTACAGACCCTCATTGGTTCCCTATCCAACTCAGTATCATCAGACCTTGCTGATGTGCGAGATTCACTAGAACTTCATCTTGCACAGCTGCAATCTCTGCTGTTCACAGCGTCTGATAGGGAAAATCTTCTTAAGTTGACCACTCTTGCTGATTCCCACACATCTTCTCTTCAAACCTGTCTTTCCCAACTTAGTGAGGTGAAGGATAACTTGGCTTACTTAGTGCACAGCCTTGTTGGTCCTAAATCCTCTAAACCTGCTGGCAAGCCTGCTGACTATGTGTCTTCAGGCAGACCAGGTGTTGAAGTCGCTGCTTCATCTCCTTCAAAGGGGGAGAAGTCATCTGCCTCGAAGACTAAGTCTAAGGGGGAGAAAACTTCTTATCCTAAGGATATACCAGTGTCTGCAACTCACACTGGTCAGCCAGCAGAGATTTTTGAAACAGGTGCTGCTGAAGGTGCTTCTCAAGCTACTATGCCTACTCAGGCTGTCTCTCCAAACCCTGCTCAGTCTAAGGGGGAGGAAATTATTCCTGAGGACAGGCCTAGCAGCAAAAGGAGGCACCTCATTCTATCAGAAGAAGAAGAAGAAGAAGAAATTCCTGAAGCTGCTGTCACTAAAGCAGCAGCTAAAGGAAAAGAAACGGTAGCTAAGGATCCTATGTAGCAGAAACAGGCAGAAATGCAATTTCACAAGACCAGAGCCAAAGAGATGGGCCTCCCTATGCACAAATACTTTGAGTTTAGGGATGAACAGCTTCAAGCTCTGGAGGAACTAAGAAAAGAAGAAGAATCTGCCAAAGCCGCTAAGTCCTTTGCCCTCCAAGAAGCAAAGAAAATTAAAATGTCTACCTTGGAGGTGCAAAAGAAAATAATGGAAGCTGCCAGGAAATCAGCAGGAGAAAAAGAGAAGGAAGTAGAGAAAGGTACTCAGGTCTCTGTGACCAAATCAACAGTACCCTCTGCCGGAGCCAAATTCCACTTTGACAACTTGGCTAGAAAGAAATTTCATGATGTTGCTACTAGAAGGCTTGCCAAGGAAGCGATTGTCAAAGCTGTTCCCATTTCAAGAAAAGGCACACAGTGGAAACTTCAGATCACCAGGATGGGTGCAACAGGCCCTGAAATGGACTCCTACGATCACACTGATGTTGCACAGATGGGATACAGGGAATGGGTGGAACTGGCAGTTGCCCTGAGCCAGTCTAAGTCAGAAACGGCTAAGACTATCAGGGCATACATCAAGAAGCTGATGGAAAGAGTAAGTGAGCTGGGCCTGATTCCAAAAGAAGTAAAAGAGGGTGTCTCTGCGACATACCCCAAAATAAAGGCCAGAAGGACAAAGAAGGATACAGAGATGGAGCTACTCCTTACGCTGATTGAACAGGGCGACTATGCCCTTGAAATAAAAGGAGTTGATGATAGTCTGCCTAAAGGAATAGAGTTTGAGGATGGCAAGATTATTGAAGAACCTGAGCTGGGGGCATTTTTTGTAGATCCCCTAACTCAGAAAAAGTGCTTCCAAAGGGCCTCAGAACTATACAAGGTTGATCTGAGACAACTTGCCGCCTTCAGACTTGCAGTTTCTTTCAGGCAGTCTAGCAAATGGAGAGCAGCCATCCGGGATCAGCTCAGAGGCTTCTATAAAAGAGGGGAGCTCAATGATCCCAAGTTCATGATCATCAGAAGTGAAGTTGAGGAACTTGAGGATACAAGGGAAGAATTGGAAAGGATGGTTCAGGATCCTTCTCCAGTGATATGAAGTCCATCTACCGTCTGGGTAGGTGAAGAATGGGAGCTGTCCATCAGTTGGACAGGCTTACCGTTTTCTGCTCCCAACTCAAACAGTCCAAACACCCTGTACATTAGTTGTACATCCTGTACATTAGTTGTACATTATTACATAAGTTGTAATTTTTGCTTTTACATTAGTTGTAAAATACATTAGTACATTAGTTGTACTCTTGTAAGGACATGTGTTGTTCTAGTATAGTCAAGAATCAGTGTATATATAAACTGATCTTTTACTTTACTGTAATGTTGTAATTTTCAGCAAATGTACTGTAAAAATATATAGTGATTTTTGACAAGACCAGCTTGAACTGGTTATTGCAAATAGGGGGAGATTGTTAGGCACAAAAAGGCCTCAGTCAAACCTGTTCTATATCTGAGGGGGAGATTTTATAATCAAACCTGTTGATACATTTGAAGGTTGAATTTAAGGCCTGTTATATGCCTTATTGAAACCTGAAAATGATTTGCAATATCAGTCTAAAGCTGTTCCATATGTTGCATGTGTTGCAACTAAGACAGTTTGTCCAAGCTGCTCTGTCTGCTGAACAGGCTGGACATAAACTGTCTACGCTGCTCTACACTATTGAGCAGCTTGGGCATTTTTAAAGTGTTCTGTTCTTTGTGAACAGAACCTGTTCTTTGTGAACAGGCTAAACACTTTATGGAATTTGTTTCCAAGTCATCATGTATTGTTTTTGACTACAAGATCAGTTTACAAAGTCGAAGACAAAGTGGAAAACAGAACTGCTCAGCCTGCCCACGCCGTTCTTTAACATGAAGACAAAAGGATATTTGAAAAAGGGTGACAGACCTTTTTCTTATATCAAAATAGGCCTTTACAGGGAAGAAAGACGCAAAGTTGACATTCCTAAATTAGTTAAAGGCAATGCAACAGTAGACAAAGTAAAAAGACAAAAGTTCTGCACATGTGAAGACAATTCTGCTTTTCAGAAAAGTGCAGAAAAGGTTATGTTGTCTTTTCAACAAGACTTTTCCTTTTCATTCTGTCCAATGAAGATGTTTCTCTGAGATCCTCTAAGTGAGTATAAAAGGAAGCTTCTAAGGTCAGAAAGAATGTGAAGAAAGCTAAGTGCTTAAAACCAAGAGTGAACGTGCAAGTGTGATCTTCATGCATGCAAGTCTTCTGTAAACCAGCATCTGTGTGTCTAAGCTGTTTTACCTAAGCTGTTCCTTAAGTCTTGAAAACACAGTGAGTGCTTCTTAGTGAGTGTATTCATTGTATACTAGTTCGAGTCTGTCTTAGACTAGTAAGCATACTGTTGTATCTGTCATCTCAGCTTGAACTATTCCGCATTCAAGCTTGTTTGTAATTAACAAATTGTTGATAATACATACAAACATTGAGAAAAGAGTGTGTAGTTTTTGAATTGCTGTATTCACCCCCCCTCTACAGTTTATAACTATATACTTTGGGAACCTCTCGGGACCTACAAAACCATATTTTTGAAGCATGGGTCCTGAACTGAAATGAACAGAATCCATCTACCTAGAAAACAATCATATAGCTTTTAGGTCCCATTGGAATTTGGGTCCAGTCAGGTTAGCTTTGTTTCCCATGAATATCTACATGATAATCAAGATTCTCTTAATCATCATGAGGGGGAGATTACTTGAAGCATAAAAGTTTAAGGAGATGATAGAAGGTATTCATGGGGAACAAAGCTAATCTAAAGGATTTCATGTTCGGCTGAAGAATTTAGGGGGAGAGAGATATCAGAGAAAAGCTTCAAGAGCTTTAAAGTTTCAAAGCTTCAAGTGTTCTAAGTTAAAGCTTAAAGATGAACCTGGAAGCTGTAAAGATCATCAAAAGGGGAGATTGTTCATCAGAAGATAAAGCTTAGCTTGAATGATCCAGACTTGATCAAAAAGGGGAAGATTGTTAGACTTATTTTATTGTAATCAAGTCTAGGGTTCATTATGTACTAATTTACTATTTATGTTCATTTTTTGTAAGGGCTTATTACTTGAGTCCATGGGCTTTTGCGTATTAGAGTGTTGATATTTAAAAGGTCTCCTAGGGTTTTATGTGTGTATAGTTCATCATCTTTGATGGTTAATCTAATCATTAGGCTATCTTTATAATTGTTTCATCTTGTCTATTATTATCGTTTATGCTAGATTATTTGGGACTAACACCGAGACAAAGTTGTGCAATCACTGTGAGTTATATTATTGATGTGTGTGGTGCATACATATTACATGTTTATCTTCATTATGACATTGTGCATATATCTTTGGCATCATGTGATGCATTTCATTCTTGTCACACCCTGCTACCCCGGTTGGCAGCGAGGCGTGACGAGTGCGGAAGCGTAATCATAATCAAGTGAACGACCACTACATGGACGTTTTCGGAAAAATACATTGATATAACTTTAAAATATTTAATTGGGTTACATAGCCCGAATCAAATGAAGAGTAGTTCGCAAGTTACATAGATTTAAATACATAACTGGATTATCAAAAATGATGCAAATAAATCTCCGAGTTTTAAAATGATGCGACTTCAAAATGAACGGATGCCTTGGAATGCTTCCGATGAATGCGCATGTCTTAATTACCTGAAAATACATGCTAAAATACGTCAACAAATTGTTGGTGAGCTCATAGGTTTACGCGAAAAGACCAGTTGTATGGACATTAACACATGAGTTTAATTTATTAAAGCATAAATTCCATGTATAATGAAAGAAAAAAAGTGATGTTTAATACTTTACCAACATGTTGGAAAAGTAAGAAAAGTGTTGAATCCATGCCTACTTTGGTGTTTCTTCATTCACCTTGGACAGTTAGGATCTTCTTATTCGTCAAGGGTATGCGCACCATCTTTTTGTCACACATGATTTCCACACGGTTTTTCAATAACCAATCCATGCCTATAACCACGTCAAAACTTCCCAATTTGACGGACAACAAGTCTATTTCAAATAGTTGACCTACTAATTGAAAGGAGCATCCTTGAATTAACTTTTTTGTCTTAAGTGTCTTACCGTCTTAAACCTCAATAGCTTAAATGGCACTTAATGGTGTAAGAATGACATTTATCAGCTCACTAAACTTAGTGGATATAAAGCTCCTATCAGCACATGTATCAAATAGTATGAATGCATAAGTGGTATCTAATGGGGTAAGAGGAGAAGTCAATGGGTTTGAAATTTCTTAGGCAGATTGTTATAGCTACATATCATCATACACAGATTTATAGATAACTTAATTCTTCATTAAAGTGCTTGATACCTACACTTTATACATGATATGGTCAGGATTTTTCGATAAATTTTCAACCCTTACATACCTAAAATACATCAGATAGTAAGACCAAGAGAAATACTATAAAATGGTAGAAGGGCACTAAGTATGAGATGCCTCTGGGGTTTCACCGTACTCCATGGCATTGAGTCGATGGGTTAGCTCTGCATTGCGGGCTTCGCACTCTGCTAGGCGCTGTCGCACTTCGTCGATCCCGTCTTGTTGGATTGCCTAGATATTTTGACTGGCCCAATATATGTTGGTGTTTTGCATTGCCTCCTTTTCGATCTTTGCAGAGATCTCCCCAACCTCCTGGTGGATTTGTCGAAATCGGAGGTCGTGCCTGACGAACCTCACCACCAATAAAGGCAACGTTTGATAAGTAGGTTCCTGGGTAAGTGCTGGTACTTGCGAAGAGGATGGTCCTCCGACTTTAAACTGGCTTGGGATCCCTTCCTCATTTCTCCACTTTTGGAGAGTGTGAGGCATCCACCCCCACTGTATTCCGTTAGCCCGATGCTGCTGCGGCGGGTCTGACTGATGGGCAGGTACCAGGATAGCTTCCCGTTGTGCCAGTCGCACCCTTTTCTTAGGGGTGAACTTCCTCAATGGTCCATTAGGATCGCTTCTGAATGGGGTGTAGGATGGGACACGTGGTGGTGATGGTGGAGCAATTTGTGTTACAAGGCCACAGTTTCCCTCCTTGTGTTCTGACGGGTCCTCTTCCTCGTCATTGATTCGGTCTGGGTGGGTTTCCGATCCAAAGTACATCTCAGTGCCATTTTGGCTTTCTTGGCCAATAGGTGAGTACTCGTCCCCAGGGTCGGAGAGAGTAACAACTGTATTGTTTGACATGTTTCTGTCATTAGGGTCCATACATATGTTCGCAGTTGTTGAAGTAAGAAATTTTAGTTTTTGTAAAAGTTATAGTCTAGGGTACTAATGCAACCTAGTTCACTATAACTATGGCTCTGATACCAATCTGTCACACCCTGCTACCCTGGTTGGTAGCGAGGCGCGCGGAAGCGTAACCATAATCAAGTGAACGACCACTACATGGACGTTTTCGGAAAAATACATTGATAAAACTTTAAGATATTTAATTGGTTTACATAGCCCGAATCAAATGAAGAGTAGTTTGCAAGTTACAGGGATTTAAATACATAACTAGATTATCAAAAATGATGCAAATAAATCTCCGAGTTTGAAAATGATGCGACTTCAAAATGAACGGAAGCCTTGGAATGCTTCCAATGAATGCGCATGTCTTAATTACCTGAAATTACATGCTAAAATACGTCAACAAATTGTTGTGGAGCTCAAAGGTTTACGCGAAAAGACCAGTTGTATGGACATTAACACATGAGTTGAATTTATAAAAGCATAAGTTCCATGTATGTATTACATAAACCATCATGCAACCGAAGCTTAACTAAATGAGTTTGCCCTGTGCAGTATTCCCGACTGTAATACCGTGTGTTAAATATATATGCATTCCACTATTAGCCGGTTAAGACTAACCCGAATGGGGGACATGACTCCCCGATGGATCTATCCACAATATATTCACGCTTACAAATAAATGTAATTAACGGTTAATGATATTAGGGCTGATGGATCCACGAAAACACATGTGTAATACATATAAGAAATAAACAGTTTTGATGTCCATATGAAAACAGTGTATGTATTTCCACCCTAGTAGATAGTGAAATAGAGGCTATGAAGACTCACCGTAAGTTGATGGCAAAACGAGCGTAAAAACGAAAGTTTGCGTTGTTGATGAGTGATGACACCGGACGCGTTTAACCGAGTCCTAAATGATATGAGGGACTTAATAATTCCCATATATATATATATATATATATATATATATATATATATATATATATATATATATATATATATATATATATATA